>JADLZL010002491.1:0-234301 GCA_015844335.1 Chrysopogon serrulatus
GTGTGCATTTTATTGCGCCCGGATGCTTATCTTAGGTGGCGTGGAACAAGTGCGGTCGTTACCGCGTTGGAGTCATTGGTAGTAATGAGTAAGCGCAGATTTCATGCGACTTTAGGGAAACACGAAGTGTGCAAAAATTTTGTTGCAGGATAACCTTATTAGGTGGCGTGGAACAAGTGCGGTGGTTACACGTTTGAGTCGATGGTAATCTCGTCGCACGTTCGATGCGACTTTGAGAGCGCGCCCGCAGGTGAGCAAGGCTGTTGTGCGGTGCTTTATCTTAGGTGGCGTGGAACAAGTGCACAGTCGTTACCACGTTTGTCGGTGGTAATAATCGTCGCACATTCGATGCGGCTTTCGGCAAGTGTGAAAAAAATTTTTGTTGCCGCGGATGCTCATCTTAGGTGGCATGGAACAAGTGCATAGTCGTTACCACATTTGGTCGGTGTAATCTGCATGCGTTCGATGCATGATTTTCGGGGCGCACCACGGGTGTGCAAAAAAAAATTTGTTGCCCCGGATGCTCATCTTAGGTGACGTGGAACAAGTGCCGGTGTCGATACCACGTTTGCCAAAAAATTTTGTTGCGGATGCTCATCTTAGTGGGAACATCTCGTCGCGCGTTCGATGTCTATACGTTCGATGCGGCTTTTCGGGAGGGCGCACCACAAGTGTGCAAAAAAAAATTTTATTTGCATCGGATGCTCATCTTTAGGTGGCGTGGAACGTGGAGTCGTTACCCGTTTGGAGTCAGTGGTAATGTCGTTGCCGCGTTCGATGCCGCGACTTTTGGTTACGGAAAGTGTGCAAAAAAATTTTGTTGGATGCTCATCTTAGGTGGCGTATTGCATGGTCGTTACCACGTTTGAGTCGGTGGTGACGTTGCACCAAATTTTGAAGCGCACCACGGGTGTACAAAAATTTTATTTGGAGATGCATCTTGGGTGGCGTGGAACAAGTGCCGCGGTCGTTACCATCGTTTGGAGTCAGGATGGTAATATGTCGTGCACGTTCGATGCCGCGGCTTCGCACGGGGACACACACCACAAGTGTGCAAAAAAATTTTTGTTGCACGGGATGCTCATCTTAGGTGGCGTGGAACAAGTGCACGGTCGTTACCGCGTTTGGAGTCGATGTAATCTAGGTCCATACGTTCGATGCGCGACTTTCGGGAAGCGCACCACGCGGTGTGCAAAAAAAAATTTTATTGCGCCCGGATGCTTATCTTAGGTGGCGTGGAACAAGTGCAGTCATTTACCCGTTTGGAGTCGGTGGTAATGTCGCGCCGCGTTCGATGCGGCTTTCGGGAACACACGAAGTGTGCAAAAAAAATTTTGTTTGCGGATGCTCATCTTAGGTGGCGTGGAACAAGTGCGGTCGTTACCACGTTTGGAGTCGATGGTAATCTCGTCGCACGTTCGATGCGACTTTCGGGAAGCGCACCACAGGTGTGCAAAAAATTTTGTTGTGCGGATGCTTATCTTAGGTGACTTGGAACAAGTGCGGTCGTTACCACGTTTGGGTCGGTGGTAATGTCGTCGCCGCGTTTGATGCGACTTTTCGGGAAGCACACGAAGTGTGCAAAAATTTTTTGTTGCACGGATGCTCATCTTAGGTGGCGTGGAACAAGTGCGGTCGTTACCCCGTTTGGAGTCGGTGGTAATCTCGTCGCATGTTCGATGCGGCTTTCGGGAAGCGCACCACAAGTGTGCAAAAAATTTTTGTTGCATCGGATGCTCATCTTTGGTGACGTGGAACAAGTGCGGTCGTTACCACGTTTGGAGTCGGTGGTAATCTCGTCGCTTGCGTTCGATGCCGCGACTTTCGGGAAGCGCACCACAGGTGTGCAAAAAAATTTTATTGCGCCGGATGCTTATCTTGGGTGACGTGGAACAAGTGCATAGTCATTACCCACGTTTGGAGTCGGTGGTAATGTCGTCGCCTGCGTTCGATGCGACTTTCGGGAACACACAGAAGTGTGCAAAAAATTTTTGTTGCACCGGATGCTCATCTTAGGTGGCGTGGAACAAGTGCGGTCGTTACCACGTTTGGAGTCGGTGGTAATCTCGTCGCGTTCGATGCGCGACTTTCGGGGAAGCGCACCACGGGTGTGCAAAAAAATTTTGTTGTGCGGATGCTTATCTTAGGTGACGTGGAACAAGTGCACGGTCGTTACCACGTTTGGAGTCGGTGGTAATGTCATCGCCGCGTTTGATGCACGGCTTTTCGGGAAGCACACGAAGTGTGCAAAAAAATTTTGTTGCACGGATGCTCATCTTAGGTGGCGTGGAACAAGTGCGGTCGTTACCACATTTGGAGTCGGTGGAAATCTCGTCGCATGCGTTCGATGCAGTTTTTCGGGAAGCGCACCACAAGTGTGCAAAAAAAAATTTTGTTGCATCGGATGCTCATCTTTGGTGGCGTGGAACAAGTGCGCGGTCGTTACCACGTTTGGAGTCGGTGGTAATCTCGTCAAATGCGTTCGATGAGCGACTTTCGGGAAGCGCACCACGGGTGTGCAAAAAAATTTTTATTGCGCCCGGATGCTTATCTTAGGTGGCGTGGAACAAGTGCACAGTCGTTACCACGTTTGAGTCGGTGGTAATGTCGCCGCGCGTTCGATGCCGCGGCTTTCGAGGGAACACACGAAGTGTGCAAAAAAATTTTGTTGCATCGGATGCTCATCTTAGGTGGCGTGGAACAAGTGCGCGGTCGTTACCACGTTTGGAGTCAGTGTG
This sequence comes from Chrysopogon serrulatus, assembly GCA_015844335.1. Classification (NCBI taxonomy): domain Eukaryota; kingdom Viridiplantae; phylum Streptophyta; class Magnoliopsida; order Poales; family Poaceae; genus Chrysopogon; species Chrysopogon serrulatus. The sequence continues at coordinate 2,739 of JADLZL010002491.1, forward strand.
GTAATCTCGTCGCGCGTTCGATGCGACTTTCGGGAAGCGCACCACAGGTGTGCAAAAAAAAAAAATTTATTGTGCGGATGCTTATCTTAGGTGGCGTGGAACAAGTGCACGATCGTTACCACGTTTGGAGTCAGTGGTAATGTCGTCGCCGCGTTTGATGCGGCTTTTCGGGGAAGCACACTAGAAGTGTGCAAAAAAAATTTTGTTGCGCCGGATGCTCATCTTAGGTGGCGTGGAACAAGTGCACGGTCGTTACCCCGTTTGGAGTCAGTGGTAATCTCGTTGCACGTTCGATGCACGACTTTCGGGAAGCGCACCACAGGTGTGCAAAAAAAATTTTATTGCGCCCGGATGCTTATCTTAGGTGACGTGGAACAAGTGCACAGTCATTACCACGTTTGGAGTCGGTGGTAATGTCGTCGCCGCGTTCGATGCGGCTTTCGGGGAACACACCGAAGTGTGCAAAAAAAATTTTGTTGCCCCGGATGCTCATCTTAGGTGGCGTGGAACAAGTGCGGTCGTTACCACGTTTGGAGTCGGTGGTAATCTCGTCGCTACGTTCGATGCGACTTTTCGGGAAGCGCACCACAGGTGTGCAAAAAATTTTGTTGTGCGGATGCTTATCTTAGGTGACGTGGAACAAGTGCACAGTCGTTACCACGTTTGGAGTCGGTGGTAATGTCGTCGTCGCCGCGTTCATCATGCGGCTTTTCGGGGAAGCACACCAGAAGTGTGCAAAAAATTTTGTTGCACCGGATGCTCATCTTTGGTGGCGTGGAACAAGTGCGGTCGTTACCCGTTTGGAGTCGGTGGTAATCTCGTCGTTGCGTTCGATGCACGACTTTCGGGAAGCGCACCACAAGTGTGCAAAAAATTTTTGTTGCATCGGATGCTCATCTTTGGTGGCGTGGAACAAGTGCACGTTTGGTCGTTACCACGTTTGGGTCGGTGGTAATGTCGTTATTGCGTTCGATGCGACTTTTGGGGAAGCGCACCACAAGGTGTGCAAAAAAATTTTATTGCGCCGGATGCTTATCTTAGGTGGCGTGGAACAAGTGCATAGTCATTACCACGTTTGGAGTCGGTGGTAATGTCGTCATGCGTTCGATGCGGCTTTCGGGGAAGCACACAGAAGTGTGCAAAAAATTTTGTTGCACCGGATGCTCATCTTAGGTGGCGTGGAACAAGTGCGGTCGTTACCACGTTTGGAGTCGGTGGTAATCTCGTCGCCGCGTTCGATGCCGCGACTTTCGGGGAAGCGCACCACAGGTGTGCAAAAAATTTTGTTTGTGCGGATGCTTATCTTAGGTGACGTGGAACAAGTGCGCGGTCGTTACCACGTTTGGAGTCAGTGGTAATGTCGTCGCGCGTTCGATGCGCGGCTTCCGGGGAAGCACACCACGAAGTGTGCAAAAAATTTTTTTGTTGCACGGATGCTCATCTTAGGTGACGTGGAACAAGTGCACGGTCGTTACCACGTTTGGAGTCGGTGGTAATCTCGTCGCGCGTTCGATGCACGACTTTCGGGAAGCGCACCACAAGTGTGCAAAAAATTTTTGTTGCATCGGATGCTCATCTTTGGTGGCGTGGAACAAGTGCGGTCGTTACCACGTTTGGAGTCGTGGTAATCTCGTCGCGCGTTCGATGCACGACTTTTCGGGAAGCGCACCACGGTGTGCAAAAAAAATTTTATTGCGCCCGGATGCTTATCTTAGGTGGCGTGGAACAAGTGCGCAGTCGTTACCACGTTTGGAGTCGATGGTAATGTCGTCGCCGCGTTCGATACGGACTTTCGGGAACACACCAGAAGTGTGCAAAATTTTTTGTTGCACCGGATGCTCATCTTAGGTGGCGTGGAACAAGTGCACGGTCGTTACCACGTTTGGAGTCGGTGGTAATCTCGTCGCGCGTTCGATGCGACTTTCGGGAAGCGCACCACGGGTGTGCAAAAAAATTTTGTTGTGCCGGATGCTTATCTTAGGTGGCGTGGAACAAGTGCCAGTCGTTACCACGTTTGGAGTCGGTGGTAATGTCGTCGCACGTTCGATGCGCGGCTTTTCGGGAAGCACACCAGAAGTGTGCAAAAAAATTTTGTTGCACGGATGCTCATCTTAGGTGGCGTGGAACAAGTGCGGTCGTTACCACGTTTGGAGTCGGTGGTAATCTCGTCGCCGCGTTCGATGCACGACTTTTCGGGGAAGCGCACCACAAGTGTGCAAAAAAAATTTTGTTGCATCGGATGCTCATCTTTGGTGGCGTGGAACAAGTGCCGCGGTCGTTACCACGTTTGGAGTCGGTGGTAATCTCGTCGCCGCGTTCGATGAGCGACTTTCGGGGAAGCGCACCACAGGTGTGCAAAAAAAATTTTATTGCGCCGGATGCTTATCTTAGGTGGCGTGGAACAAGTGCGCGGTCGTTACCACGTTTGGAGTCGATGGTAATGTCGTCGCCGCGTTTCGATGCGGCTTTCGGGAAACACACGAAGTGTGCAAAAAATTTTGTTCTTGCGGATGCTCATCTTAGGTGGCGTGGAACAAGTGCGCGGTCGTTACCCCGTTTGGAGTCGGTGGTAATCTCGTCGCGCGTTCGATGCACGACTTTCGGGAAGCGCACCACAGGTGTGCAAAAAAATTTTATTGCGCCGGATGCTTATCTTAGGTGGCGTGGAACAAGTGCGCGGTCGTTACCACGTTTGGAGTCGTCGCACATTTGGTAATGTCGTGTGCAAAAATTTTGTTGCGCGATTTTTTGAACAAGTGCGGCTTTCGGGGGTGGTAATCTCGCGCACCACAAGTGTGCAAAAATTTTTGTTGCATCGGATGCTCATCTTTGGTGACGTGGAACAAGTGCGGTCGTTACCCGTTTGGAGTCGGTGGTAATCTCGTTGCACGTTCGATGCGACTTTTCGGGAAGGCGCACCACGGGTGTGCAAAAAAATTTTATTGCGCCCGGATGCTTATCTTAGGTGGCGTGGAACAAGTGCACAGTCGTTACCACGTTTGGAGTCGAGTGGTAATGTCGTCGCGCGTTCGATGCACGACTTTTCGGGAACACACCGAAGGAAGTGTGCAAAAAATTTTGTTGCACCGGATGCTCATCTTAGGTGGCGTGGAACAAGTGCGCGGTCGTTACCACGTTTGGAGTCATGGTAATCTCGTCGCGCGTTCGATGCGACTTTCGGGAAGCGCACCACAGGTGTGCAAAAAATTTTGTTGTGCGGATGCTTATCTTAGGTGACGTGGAACAAGTGCGCGGTCGTTACCACGTTTGGAGTCGGTGGTAATGTCATGCCGCGTTTGATGCCGCGGCTTTCGGGAAGCACACACGAAGTGTGCAAAAAATTTTTTGTTGCACGGATGCTCATCTTAGGTGGCGTGGAACAAGTGCGGTCGTTACCACGTTTGGAGTCGGTGGTAATCTCGTCGCGCGTTCGATGCACGGTTTTTCGGGAAGCGCACCACAAGTGTGCAAAAAAATTTTGTTGCATCGGATGCTCATCTTTGGTGGCGTGGAACAAGTGCGCGGTCGTTACCACGTTTGGAGTGAGTGGTAATCTCGTCGCGCGTTCGATGCGACTTTCGGGAAGCGCACCACAGGTGTGCAAAAAAATTTTATTGCGCCCGGATGCTTATCTTAGGTGACGTGGAACAAGTGCACAGTCGTTACCACGTTTGGAGTCGGTGGTAATGTCGTCGCCGCGTTCGATGCGGCTTTCGGGAACACACCAGAAGTGTGCAAAAAATTTTGTTGCACCGGATGCTCATCTTAGGTGGCGTGGAACAAGTGCGCGGTCGTTACCACGTTTGGAGTCAGTGGTAATCTCGTCGCACGTTCGATGCCGCGACTTTCGGGAAGCGCACCACAGGTGTGCAAAAAAATTTTGTTGTGCGGATGCTTATCTTAGGTGGCGTGGAACAAGTGCAGTCGTTACCACGTTTGGAGTCGGTGGTAATGTCGTCGCGCGTTCGATGCGCGACTTTTCGGGAAGCACACCAGAAGTGTGCAAAAAAAATTTTGTTGCACCGGATGCTCATCTTAGGTGGCGTGGAACAAGTGCGGTCGTTACCACGTTTGGAGTCGGTGGTAATCTCGTCGCGCGCGTTCGATGCACGACTTTCGGGAAGCGCACCACAAGTGTGCAAAAAATTTTTTGTTGCATCGGATGCTCATCTTTGGTGGCGTGGAACAAGTGCGGTCGTTACCACGTTTGGAGTCGGTGGTAATCTCGTCGCCGCGTTCGATGAGCGACTTTTCGGGAAGCGCACCACAGGTGTGCAAAAAAATTTTGTTGCGCCCGGATGCTTATCTTAGGTGGCGTGGAACAAGTGCAGTCGTTACCACGTTTGGAGTCGGTGGTAATAATCGTCGCGCGCGTTCGATGCGCGACTTTCGGGAAGCACACCAGAAGTGTGCAAAAAATTTTGTTGTTGCCGGATGCTCATCTTAGGTGGCGTGGAACAAGTGCGGTCGTTACCCGTTTGGAGTCGGTGGTAATCTCGTCGCACGTTCGATGCACGACTTTTCGGGAAGCGCACCACAAGTGTGCAAAAATTTTTGTTGCGCCGGATGCTCATCTTTGGTGGCGTGGAACAAGTGCCGCGGTCGTTACCACGTTTGGAGTCGGTGGTAATCTCGTCGCGCGTTCGATGCGACTTTCGGGGGCGCACCACAGGTGTGCAAAAAATTTTTTTGCGCCCGGATGCTCATCTTAGGTGGCGTGGAACAAGTGCGCGGTCGTTACCCGTTTGGAGTCAGTGGTAATGTCGTCGCTTGCGTTCGATGCGCGACTTTTCGGGGGCGCACCCGAAGTGTGCAAAAAAATTTTGTTGCGCCGGATGCTCATCTTAGGTGGCGTGGAACAAGTGCGGTCGTTACCACGTTTGGAGTCAGTGGTGGTAATCTCGTCGCGCGTTCGATGCGCGACTTTCGGGAGGCGCACCACAGGTGTGCAAAAAAAATTTTGTTGTGCCGGATGCTTATCTTAGGTGGCGTGGAACAAGTGCACGGTCGTTACCACGTTTGGAGTCAGTGGTAATGTCGTCGCCGCGTTCGATGCGGCTTTCGGGAAGCACACTAGAAGTGTGCAAAAAAATTTTGTTGCGCGGATGCTCATCTTAGGTGACGTGGAACAAGTGCGGTCGTTACCACGTTTGGAGTCGGTGGTAATCTCGTCGCCGCGTTCGATGCCGTTTTTCGGGAAGCGCACCACAAGTGTGCAAAAAATTTTTGTTGCATCGGATGCTCATCTTTGGTGGCGTGGAACAAGTGCCGCGGTCGTTACCACGTTTGGAGTCGGTGGTAATCTCGTCGCGCGTTCGATGCCGCGACTTTTCGGGAAGCGCACCACAGGTGTGCAAAAAAAATTTTGTTGCGCCCGGATGCTTATCTTAGGTGGCGTGGAACAAGTGCACAGTCGTTACCACGTTTGGAGTCGATGGTAATGTCGTCGCGCGTTCGATGCGACTTTTCGGGGAACACACGAAGTGTGCAAAAAATTTTTTTGTTGCGGATGCTCATCTTAGGTGGCGTGGAACAAGTGCGCGGTCGTTACCACGTTTGGAGTCGGTGGTAATCTCGTCGCCGCGTTCGATGCCGCGACTTTCGGGAAAGCGCACCACAGGTGTGCAAAAAAATTTTGTTGTGCGGATGCTTATCTTAGGTGGCGTGGAACAAGTGCACGGTCGTTACCACGTTTGGAGTCGGTGGTAATGTCGTCGCACGTTTCATGCGCGACTTTCGGGGAAGCACACCGAAGTGTGCAAAAAAATTTTGTTGCGCCGGATGCTCATCTTTGGTGGCGTGGAACAAGTGCGCGGTCGTTACCACGTTTGGAGTCGATGGTGGTAATCTCGTCGCGCGTTCGATGCGCGACTTTCGGGGAAGCGCACCACAAGTGTGCAAAAAAATTTTGTTGCATCGGATGCTCATCTTTGGTGGCGTGGAACAAGTGCGGTCGTTACCACGTTTGGAGTCGGTGGTAATCTCGTCGCACGTTCGATGCGACTTTCGGGGAAGCGCACCACAGGTGTGCAAAAAAATTTTGTTGCGCCGGATGCTTATCTTAGGTGACGTGGAACAAGTGCGCAGTCGTTTACCACGTTTGGAGTCGGTGGTAATGTCGTCGCACGTTCGATGCGGCTTTCGGGGAACACACCGAAGTGTGCAAAAAATTTTGTTGCACCGGATGCTCATCTTAGGTGGCGTGGAACAAGTGCCGCGGTCGTTACCACGTTTGGAGTCGGTGGTAATCTCGTCGCGCGTTCGATGCGACGACTTTCGGGAAGCGCACCACAGGTGTGCAAAAAAATTTTTGTTGTGCCGGATGCTTATCTTAGGTGACGTGGAACAAGTGCACGGTCGTTACCACGTTTGGAGTCGGTGGTAATGTCGTCGCACGTTTGATGCGCGACTTTCGGGAAGCACACCACGAAGTGTGCAAAAAATTTTGTTGCGCGGATGCTCATCTTAGGTGGCGTGGAACAAGTGCGGTCGTTACCCCGTTTGGAGTCGGTGGTAATCTCGTCGCATCGCGTTCGATGCACGGCTTTCGGGGGCGCACCACAAGTGTGCAAAAATTTTTTTGTTGCATCGGATGCTCATCTTTGGTGGCGTGGAACAAGTGCGCGGTCGTTACCACGTTTGGAGTCAGTGGTAATCTCGTCGCGCGTTCGATGCACGACTTTCGGGGAAGCGCACCACAGGTGTGCAAAAAAAAAAAAAATTTTATTGCGCGGATGCTTATCTTAGGTGGCGTGGAACAAGTGCGCAGTCGTTACCACGTTTGGAGTCAGTGGTAATGTCGTCGCGCGTTCGATGCGCGGCTTTCGGGGAACACACCAGAAGTGTGCAAAAAATTTTTGTTGCGCGGATGCTCATCTTAGGTGGCGTGGAACAAGTGCGGTCGTTACCACGTTTGGAGTCGGTGGTAATCTCGTCGCGCGTTCGATGCGCGACTTTTCGGGAAGCGCACCACAGGTGTGCAAAAAAATTTTGTTGTGCCGGATGCTTATCTTAGGTGACGTGGAACAAGTGCGCGGTCGTTACCACGTTTGGAGTCGGTGGTAATGTCGTCGCGCGTTCGATGCGACTTTCGGGGAAGCACACCCGAAGTGTGCAAAAAATTTTGTTGCGCCGGATGCTCATCTTAGGTGGCGTGGAACAAGTGCGCGGTCGTTACCACGTTTGGAGTCGGTGGAAATCTCGTCGTCGCACGTTCGATGCGAGTTTTCGGGGAGCGCGCACCACAAGTGTGCAAAAAAATTTTGTTGCATCGGATGCTCATCTTTGGTGGCGTGGAACAAGTGCCGGTCGTTACCACGTTTGGAGTCGGTGGTAATCTCGTCGCGCGTTCGATGAGCGACTTTCGGGAAGCGCACCACAGGTGTGCAAAAAAATTTTTTTGCGCCGGATGCTTATCTTAGGTGGCGTGGAACAAGTGCACGGTCGTTACCACGTTTGGAGTCGAGTGGTAATAATCGTCGTCATGCGTTCGATGCGGCTTTTCGGGAAGCGCACCACAAGTGTGCAAAAAAATTTTGTTGCACGGATGCTCATCTTAGGTGGCGTGGAACAAGTGCGGTCGTTACCACGTTTGGAGTCGGTGGTAATCTCGTCGCGCGTTCGATGCGACTTTCGGGAAGCGCACCACAGGTGTGCAAAAAAAAAATTTTGTTGCGCCGGATGCTTATCTTAGGTGGCGTGGAACAAGTGCACGGTCGTTACCACGTTTGGAGTCGGTGGTAATCTCGTCGCGCGTTCGATGCGACTTTTCGGGAAGCGCACCACGAAGTGTGCAAAAAAATTTTGTTGCGCGGATGCTCATCTTAGGTGGCGTGGAACAAGTGCGCGGTCGTTACCACGTTTGGAGTCGGTGGTAATCTCGTCGCGCGTTCGATGCGCGACTTTCGGGGAGCGCACCACGGGTGTGCAAAAAATTTTATTGCGCCGGATGCTTATCTTAGGTGGCGTGGAACAAGTGCAGTCATTACCACGTTTGGAGTCGGTGGTAATGTCGTCGCCGCGTTCGATGCGACTTTCGGGGGAACACCACGAAGTGTGCAAAAAAATTTTGTTGCACCGGATGCTCATCTTAGGTGGCGTGGAACAAGTGCGGTCGTTACCACGTTTGGAGTCGGTGGTAATCTCGTCGCGCGTTCGATGCGACTTTCGGGGAAGCGCACCACAGGTGTGCAAAAAAAATTTTGTTGTGCGGATGCTTATCTTAGGTGACGTGGAACAAGTGCGGTCGTTACCACGTTTGGAGTCGGTGGTAATGTCGTCGCGCGTTCGATGCGGCTTTCGGGGAACACACCGAAGTGTGCAAAAAATTTTTGTTGCACCGGATGCTCATCTTAGGTGGCGTGGAACAAGTGCGCGGTCGTTACCACGTTTGGAGTCGGTGGTAATCTCGTCGCGCGTTCGATGCGACTTTCGGGGAAGCGCACCACAGGTGTGCAAAAAAATTTTGTTTGCGCCGGATGCTTATCTTAGGTGGCGTGGAACAAGTGCACGGTCGTTACCACGTTTGGAGTCGGTGGTAATCTCGTCGCGCGTTCGATGCGGACTTTTCGGGAAAGCGCACCAGGAAGTGTGCAAAAAATTTTTTTGTTGCCCGGATGCTCATCTTAGGTGGCGTGGAACAAGTGCCGCGGTCGTTACCACGTTTGGAGTCGGTGGTAATCTCGTCGCCGCGTTCGATGCGACTTTCGGGAAGCGCACCACAAGTGTGCAAAAAAAATTTTGTTGCATCGGATGCTCATCTTAGGTGACGTGGAACAAGTGCGCGGTCGTTACCACGTTTGGAGTCGGTGGTAATCTCGTCGCACGTTCGATGAGCGACTTTCGGGAAGCGCACCACAGAGGTGTGCAAAAAAATTTTATTGCGCGGATGCTTATCTTAGGTGGCGTGGAACAAGTGCCGCGGTCGTTACCACGTTTGGAGTCGGTGGTAATGTCGTCGCGCGTTCGATGCACGACTTTTCGGGAAGCACACCGAAGTGTGCAAAAAAATTTTTGTTGTTGCGGATGCTCATCTTAGGTGGCGTGGAACAAGTGCGCGGTCGTTACCACGTTTGGAGTCGGTGGTAATCTCGTCGCGCGTTCGATGCGACTTTCGGGAGCGCACCACAGGTGTGCAAAAAAAATTTTGTTGCGCCGGATGCTTATCTTAGGTGGCGTGGAACAAGTGCGGTCGTTACCACGTTTGGAGTCGGTGGTAATGTCGTCGCACGTTTTGATGCGACTTTTCGGGAAGCGCACCACAAGTGTGCAAAAATTTTTTTGTTGCCGGATGCTCATCTTTGGTGGCGTGGAACAAGTGCGGTCGTTACCCCGTTTGGAGTCGGTGGTAATCTCGTCGCGCGTTCGATGCGACTTTCGGGGAAGCGCACCACAGGTGTGCAAAAAAAATTTTATTGCGCCGGATGCTTATCTTAGGTGACGTGGAACAAGTGCAGTCATTACCACGTTTGGAGTCGGTGGTAATGTCGTCGCGCGCGTTCGATGCGACTTTCGGGGGAACACACCGAAGTGTGCAAAAAAATTTTGTTGCACCGGATGCTCATCTTAGGTGGCGTGGAACAAGTGCGGTCGTTACCACGTTTGGAGTCGGTGGTAATCTCGTCGCGCGTTCGATGCGACTTTCGGGGAAGCGCACCACAAGTGTGCAAAAAAAAAATTTTGTTGTGCCGGATGCTTATCTTAGGTGGCGTGGAACAAGTGCACGGTCGTTACCACGTTTGGAGTCGGTGGTAATGTCGTCGCGCGTTTCATGAGCGGCTTTCGGGAAGCACACCGAAGTGTGCAAAAAATTTTGTTGCACCGGATGCTCATCTTAGGTGGCGTGGAACAAGTGCACGGTCGTTACCACGTTTGGAGTCGGTGGTAATCTCGTCGCGCGTTCGATGCACGGTTTTTCGGGAAGCGCACCACAAGTGTGCAAAAAAATTTTTGTTGCATCGGATGCTCATCTTTGGTGGCGTGGAACAAGTGCGCGGTCGTTACCACGTTTGGAGTCGGTGGTAATCTCGTCGCTTGCGTTCGATGCACCGCGACTTTCGGGAAGCGCACCACAGGTGTGCAAAAAAATTTTATTGCGCCCGGATGCTTATCTTAGGTGGCGTGGAACAAGTGCCGCGGTCGTTACCACGTTTGGAGTCGGTGGTAATGTCGTCGCGCGTTCGATGCGCGGCTTTTCGGGAACACACGAAGTGTGCAAAAAAAAATTTTGTTGCACGGATGCTCATCTTAGGTGGCGTGGAACAAGTGCGCGGTCGTTACCACGTTTGGAGTCGGTGGTAATCTCGTCGCCGCGTTCGATGCGACTTTCGGGAAGCGCACCACGGGTGTGCAAAAAAAATTTTGTTGTGCCGGATGCTTATCTTAGGTGGCGTGGAACAAGTGCGCGGTCGTTACCACGTTTGGAGTCGATGGTGGTAATGTCGTCGCGCGTTCGATGCGCGGCTTTCGGGAAGCACACCAGAAGTGTGCAAAAAAAATTTTTTGTTGCGCCGGATGCTCATCTTAGGTGGCGTGGAACAAGTGCGGTCGTTACCCGTTTGGAGTCGGTGGTAATCTCGTCGCGCGTTCGATGCGCGACTTTCGGGAAGCGCACCACAGGTGTGCAAAAAAAATTTTGTTGCGCCCGGATGCTCATCTTAGGTGGCGTGGAACAAGTGCCGCGGTCGTTACCACGTTTGGAGTCGGTGGTAATCTCGTCGCTGCGTTCGATGCGCGACTTTCGGGGGGAAGCGCACCACAAGGTGTGCAAAAAAAATTTTATTGCGCCCGGATGCTTATCTTAGGTGGCGTGGAACAAGTGCCGCGGTCGTTACCACGTTTGGAGTCAGTGGTAATGTCGTCGCGCGTTCGATGCGACTTTCGGGAACACACCACGAAGTGTGCAAAAAATTTTTTTGTTGCACGGATGCTCATCTTAGGTGGCGTGGAACAAGTGCGCGGTCGTTACCACGTTTGGAGTCGGTGGTAATCTCGTCGCCGCGTTCGATGCGACTTTCGGGAAGCGCACCACGGGTGTGCAAAAAATTTTGTTGTGCGGATGCTTATCTTAGGTGACGTGGAACAAGTGCACAGTCGTTACCACGTTTGGAGTCGGTGGTAATGTCGTCGCACGTTCGATGCGGCTTCGGGGAACACACCCAGAAGTGTGCAAAAAAATTTTGTTGCAGCGGATGCTCATCTTAGGTGGCGTGGAACAAGTGCGGTCGTTACCACGTTTGGAGTCGGTGGTAATCTCGTCGCGCGTTCGATGCGACTTTCGGGGAAGCGCACCACAGGTGTGCAAAAAAAATTTTGTTGCGGATGCTTATCTTAGGTGGCGTGGAACAAGTGCGGTCGTTACCACGTTTGGAGTCGGTGGTAATGTCGTCGCCGCGTTCGATGCGGCTTTCGGAAAGCACACCGGGCGTGTGCAAAAAAAATTTTGTTGCACCGGATGCTCATCTTAGGTGGCGTGGAACAAGTGCGGTCGTTACCACGTTTGGAGTCGGTGGAAATCTCGTCGCGCGTTCGATGCGACTTTTCGGGAGCGCACCACAAGTGTGCAAATTTTTTTTGTTGCATCGGATGCTCATCTTTGGTGGCGTGGAACAAGTGCGGTCGTTACCACGTTTGGAGTCGGTGGTAATCTCGTCATGCGTTCGATGAGCGACTTTCGGGAAGCGCACCACAGGTGTGCAAAAAAAAAATTTTGTTGCGCGGATGCTTATCTTAGGTGGCGTGGAACAAGTGCGCGGTCGTTACCACGTTTGGAGTCGGTGGTAATGTCGTCGTTGCGTTCGATGCGCGACTTTTCGGGGGAACACCACAAGTGTGCAAAAAAATTTTGTTGCACGGATGCTCATCTTAGGTGGCGTGGAACAAGTGCACGGTCGTTACCACGTTTGGAGTCGGTGGTAATCTCGTCGCGCGTTCGATGCGACTTTTCGGGAAGCGCACCACAGGTGTGCAAAAAAAATTTTATTGCGCCCGGATGCTTATCTTAGGTGGCGTGGAACAAGTGCGGTCGTTACCACGTTTGGAGTCGGTGGTAATGTCGTCGCCGCGTTTGATGCGGCTTTTCGGGGAAGCGCACCAGAAGTGTGCAAAAATTTTGTTGCGCCGGATGCTCATCTTTGGTGGCGTGGAACAAGTGCGCGGTCGTTACCCGTTTGGAGTCGGTGGTAATCTCGTCGCCGCGTTCGATGCGACTTTTCGGGGGAAGCGCACCACAGGTGTGCAAAAAAAAAATTTTGTTGCGCCCGGATGCTTATCTTAGGTGGCGTGGAACAAGTGCGAGTCATTACCACGTTTGGAGTCGGTGGTAATGTCGTCGCCGCGTTCGATGCGGCTTTCGGGGAACACACCGAAGTGTGCAAAAAAATTTTGTTGCACCGGATGCTCATCTTAGGTGGCGTGGAACAAGTGCACGGTCGTTACCACGTTTGGAGTCAGTGGTAATCTCGTCGCGCGTTCGATGCGACTTTCGGGGAAGCGCACCACAGGTGTGCAAAAAAATTTTGTTGTGCGGATGCTTATCTTAGGTGGCGTGGAACAAGTGCGCGGTCGTTACCACGTTTGGAGTCGGTGGTAATGTCGTCGCGCGTTCATGCGGCTTTCGGGGAAGCACACCGAAGTGTGCAAAAAAATTTTGTTGTGCCGGATGCTCATCTTAGGTGGCGTGGAACAAGTGCGCGGTCGTTACCACGTTTGGAGTCGGTGGTAATCTCGTCGCGCGTTCGATGCCGCGGCTTTCGGGGAGGCGCACCACAAGTGTGCAAAAAATTTTGTTGCATCGGATGCTCATCTTTGGTGGCGTGGAACAAGTGCGGTCGTTACCACGTTTGGAGTCGGTGGTAATCTCGTCGCGCGTTCGATGCAGCGACTTTCGGGGAAGCGCACCACAGGTGTGCAAAAAAATTTTATTGCGCCCGGATGCTTATCTTAGGTGGCGTGGAACAAGTGCACGGTCGTTACCACGTTTGGAGTCGATGGTAATAATGTCGTCGCGTTCGATGCGGCTTTCGGGGAACACACGAGTGTGCAAAAAAAATTTTTTGTTGCCGGATGCTCATCTTAGGTGGCGTGGAACAAGTGCGCGGTCGTTACCACGTTTGGAGTCGGTGGTAATCTCGTCGCGCGTTCGATGCGACTTTCGGGAAGCGCACCACAGGTGTGCAAAAAAAATTTTGTTGCGCCGGATGCTTATCTTAGGTGGCGTGGAACAAGTGCGGTCGTTACCACGTTTGGAGTCGATGGTAATGTCGTCGCCGCGTTTGATGCGCGACTTTCGGGAAGCACACCACGAAGTGTGCAAAAAAAATTTTTTTGTTGCCCGGATGCTCATCTTAGGTGGCGTGGAACAAGTGCGGTCGTTACCCGTTTGGAGTCGGTGGTGGTAATCTCGTCGCGCGTTCGATGCGACTTTTCGGGAAGCGCACCACAAGTGTGCAAAAAATTTTTGTTGCATCGGATGCTCATCTTTGGTGGCGTGGAACAAGTGCGCGGTCGTTACCACGTTTGGAGTCGGTGGTAATCTCGTCGCGCGTTCGATGCGACTTTTCGGGAAGCGCACCACAGGTGTGCAAAAATTTTTTTGTTGTGCGGATGCTTATCTTAGGTGGCGTGGAACAAGTGCGGTCGTTACCACGTTTGGAGTCGGTGGTAATGTCGTCGCACGTTCGATGCGACTTTCGGGGGCGCACACGGAAGTGTGCAAAAAATTTTTTTGTTGCCCGGATGCTCATCTTAGGTGGCGTGGAACAAAGTGCGGTCGTTACCACGTTTGGAGTCGGTGGTAATCTCGTCGTCGCCGCGTTCGATGCACGACTTTCGGGAAGCGCACCACAGGTGTGCAAAAAAAATTTTGTTGTGCCGGATGCTTATCTTAGGTGGCGTGGAACAAGTGCGGTCGTTACCACGTTTGGAGTCGGTGGTAATGTCGTCGCCGCGTTTGATGCGACTTTTCGGGAAGCGCACCACGAAGTGTGCAAAAAAAATTTTGTTGTGCCGGATGCTCATCTTAGGTGGCGTGGAACAAGTGCGGTCGTTACCACGTTTGGAGTCGGTGGTAATCTCGTCGCGCGTTCGATGCGCGACTTTTCGGGGAAGCGCACCACAAGTGTGCAAAAAAATTTTGTTGCATCGGATGCTCATCTTTGGTGGCGTGGAACAAGTGCGCGGTCGTTACCCGTTTGGAGTCGGTGGTAATCTCGTCGTCGCGCGTTCGATGAGCGACTTTCGGGAAGCGCACCACAGGTGTGCAAAAAAAATTTTTTGCGCCCGGATGCTTATCTTAGGTGGCGTGGAACAAGTGCAGTCGTTACCACGTTTGGAGTCGGTGGTAATGTCGTCGCGCGTTCGATGCGGCTTTCGGGGAACACACCCGAAGTGTGCAAAAAATTTTGTTGTTGCCGGATGCTCATCTTAGGTGGCGTGGAACAAGTGCGGTCGTTACCACGTTTGGAGTCAGTGGTAATCTCGTCGCGCGTTCGATGCGACTTTCGGGAGCGCACCACAGGTGTGCAAAAAAAATTTTTTGTTGCCGGATGCTTATCTTAGGTGACGTGGAACAAGTGCGGTCGTTACCACGTTTGGAGTCGGTGGTAATGTCGTCGCGCGTTTGATGCGGCTTTCGGGAAGCGCACCGAAGTGTGCAAAAAATTTTGTTGCGCGGATGCTCATCTTAGGTGGCGTGGAACAAGTGCGGTCGTTACCCCGTTTGGAGTCAGTGGTAATCTCGTCGCATGTTCGATGCACAGCTTTCAGGAAGCGCACCACAAGTGTGCAAAAAATTTTTGTTGCATCGGATGCTCATCTTTGGTGGCGTGGAACAAGTGCGGTGGTTACCACGTTTGGAGTCGATGGTAATCTCGTCGCCGCGTTCGATGCGACTTTCGGGAAGCGCACCACAGGTGTGCAAAAAAATTTTATTGCGCCCGGATGCTTATCTTAGGTGGCGTGGAACAAGTGCCGCGGTCATTACCACGTTTGGAGTCGGTGGTAATGTCGTCGCGCGTTCGATGCGACTTTCGGGGAACACCGAAGTGTGCAAAAAATTTTGTTGCACGGATGCTCATCTTAGGTGGCGTGGAACAAGTGCGCGGTCGTTACCACGTTTGGAGTCGGTGGTAATCTCGTCGCGCGCGTTCGATGCGCGACTTTCGGGAAGCGCACCACAGGTGTGCAAAAAAAATTTTGTTGTGCCGGATGCTTATCTTAGGTGGCGTGGAACAAGTGCGGTCGTTACCACGTTTGGAGTCGATGGTAATGTCGTCGCGCGTTTGATGCGGCTTTCGGGGGAAGCACACGAAGTGTGCAAAAAAATTTTTTGTTGCCCGGATGCTCATCTTAGGTGGCGTGGAACAAGTGCGGTCGTTACCACATTTGGAGTCGGTGGAAATCTCGTCGCCGCGTTCGATGCACAGTTTTTCGGGAAGCGCACCACAAGTGTGCAAAAAAATTTTGTTGCATCGGATGCTCATCTTTGGTGGCGTGGAACAAGTGCGCGGTCGTTACCACGTTTGGAGTCGGTGGTAATCTCGTCGCGCGTTCGATGAGCGACTTTCGGGGAAGCGCACCACAGGTGTGCAAAAAATTTTTTGCGCCCGGATGCTTATCTTAGGTGGCGTGGAACAAGTGCGCGGTCGTTACCACGTTTGGAGTCGGTGGTAATGTCGTCGCCGCGTTCGATGCGGCTTTCGGGGAACACACCAGAAGTGTGCAAAAAAATTTTGTTGCCGGATGCTCATCTTAGGTGGCGTGGAACAAGTGCGGTCGTTACCACGTTTGGAGTCGGTGGTAATCTCGTCGCGCGTTCGATGCGACTTTCGGGAAGCGCACCACAGGTGTGCAAAAAAAATTTTATTGCGCCCGGATGCTTATCTTAGGTGGCGTGGAACAAGTGCACGGTCGTTACCACGTTTGGAGTCGGTGGTAATGTCGTCGCCGCGTTTGATGCGCGACTTTCGGGGAAGCACACACGAAGTGTGCAAAAATTTTTTGTTGCGCCGGATGCTCATCTTAGGTGGCGTGGAACAAGTGCGCGGTCGTTACCCGTTTGGAGTCGGTGGTAATCTCGTTGCGCGTTCGATGCCGCGACTTTCGGGAAGCGCACCACAGGTGTGCAAAAAAAAATTTTATTGCGCCCGGATGCTTATCTTAGGTGGCGTGGAACAAGTGCACGGTCATTACCACGTTTGGAGTCGGTGGTAATGTCGTCGCCGCGTTCGATGCGACTTTTCGGGGGAACACACCGAAGTGTGCAAAAAATTTTTGTTGCACGGATGCTCATCTTAGGTGGCGTGGAACAAGTGCGGTCGTTACCACGTTTGGAGTCGGTGGTAATCTCGTCGCGCGTTCGATGCCGCGACTTTTCGGGGAGGCGCACCACAAGGTGTGCAAAAAAATTTTTGTTGTGCCGGATGCTTATCTTAGGTGACGTGGAACAAGTGCGGTCGTTACCACGTTTGGAGTCGGTGGTAATGTCGTCGCGCGTTTCATGCGACTTTCGGGAAGCACACCGAAGTGTGCAAAAAAAAATTTTGTTGCGCCGGATGCTCATCTTAGGTGGCGTGGAACAAGTGCGGTCGTTACCACGTTTGGAGTCGGTGGTAATCTCGTCGCGCGTTCGATGCGACTTTCGGGGAAGCGCACCACAAGTGTGCAAAAAAAAATTTTGTTGCGCCGGATGCTCATCTTTGGTGGCGTGGAACAGTGTGCGGTCGTTACCACGTTTGGAGTCGGTGGTTACCACGTTCGATGCGACTTTGGATGCTTATCACACCACAAGTGTGCAAAAATTTTTGTTGCGCCCGGATGCTCATCTTAGGTGGCGTGGAACAAGTGCGCGGTCGTTACCACGTTTGGAGTCGGTGGTAATCTCGTCGCGCGTTCGATGCGCGACTTTCGGGGAAGCGCACCACAGGTGTGCAAAAAAAATTTTGTGTTGCCCGGATGCTTATCTTAGGTGGCGTGGAACAAGTGCGGTCGTTACCACGTTTGGAGTCGGTGGTAATCTCGTCGCGCGTTCGATGCGACTTTCGGGGAAGCGCACCACAAGTGTGCAAAAATTTTTTGTTGCATCGGATGCTCATCTTAGGTGGCGTGGAACAAGTGCGCGGTCGTTACCACGTTTGGAGTCGGTGGTAATCTCGTCGCGTTGCGTTCGATGCGACTTTTCGGGGAAGCGCACCACAAGTGTGCAAAAAAAATTTTGTTGCATCGGATGCTCATCTTAGGTGACGTGGAACAAGTGCGCGGTCGTTACCACGTTTGGAGTCGGTGGTAATCTCGTCGCCGCGTTCGATGCATGCGACTTTCGGGGAAGCGCACCACAAGTGTGCAAAAAATTTTATTTGCCCGGATGCTCATCTTAGGTGGCGTGGAACAAGTGCGGTCGTTACCACGTTTGGAGTCGGTGGTAATCTCGTCGCGCGTTCGATGCCGCGACTTTCGGGGTGGCGCACCACAAGTGTGCAAAAAAATTTTGTTTGCCCGGATGCTCATCTTAGGTGGCGTGGAACAAGTGCCGCGGTCGTTACCACGTTTGGAGTCGGTGGTAATCTCGTCGCGTGCGTTCGATGCCGCGACTTTTCGGGGAAGCGCACCACAAGTGTGCAAAAAATTTTGTTTTGCCGGATGCTCATCTTTGGTGGCGTGGAACAAGTGCCGCGGTCGTTACCACGTTTGGAGTCGGTGGTAATCTCGTCCGCGTTCGATGCCGCGACTTTCGGGGAAGCGCACCACGGGTGTGCAAAAAAAATTTTATTGCGCCGGATGCTTATCTTAGGTGGCGTGGAACAAGTGCGCGGTCGTTACCACGTTTGGAGTCGGTGGTAATGTCGTCGCGCGTTCGATGCGACTTTCGGGAAGCGCACCACAAGTGTGCAAAAAATTTTGTTGCGCGGATGCTCATCTTAGGTGGCGTGGAACAAGTGCGCGGTCGTTACCCCGTTTGGAGTCGGTGGTAATCTCGTCGCGCGTTCGATGCGACTTTCGGGGAAGCGCACCACGGGTGTGCAAAAAAATTTTGTTGCGCCCGGATGCTTATCTTAGGTGGCGTGGAACAAGTGCGGTCGTTACCACGTTTGGAGTCGGTGGTAATGTCGTCTTGCGTTCGATGCGACTTTCGGGGAAGCGCACCGAAGTGTGCAAAAAATTTTTTTGTTGCGCCGGATGCTCATCTTAGGTGGCGTGGAACAAGTGCCGGTCGTTACCACGTTTGGAGTCGGTGGTAATCTCGTCGCGCGTTCGATGCGACTTTCGGGGAGCGCACCACGGTGTGCAAAAAAAATTTTGTTTGCCGGATGCTTATCTTAGGTGGCGTGGAACAAGTGCGGTCGTTACCACGTTTGGAGTCGGTGGTAATGTCGTCGCGCGTTCGTTTCATGCGACTTTCGGGAAGCGCACCGAAGTGTGCAAAAAAATTTTGTTGCGCCGGATGCTCATCTTTGGTGGCGTGGAACAAAGTGCGGTCGTTACCACGTTTGGAGTCGGTGGTAATCTCGTCGCGCGTTCGATGCCGCGACTTTCGGGGAAGCGCACCACAAGTGTGCAAAAAAATTTTTGTTGCATCGGATGCTCATCTTTGGTGGCGTGGAACAAGTGCCGCGGTCGTTACCACGTTTGGAGTCGGTGGTAATCTCGTCGCGCGTTCGATGCACGACTTTCGGGGAGCGCACCACAAGTGTGCAAAAAAAATTTTGTTGCGCCGGATGCTCATCTTAGGTGGCGTGGAACAAAACGGTCGTTACCACGTTTGGAGTCGGTGGTAATCTCGTCTTACGTTCGATGCGACTTTCGGGGCGCACCACAGGTGTGCAAAAAAAATTTTGTTGCGCCCGGATGCTTATCTTAGGTGGCGTGGAACAAGTGCGGTCGTTACCACGTTTGGAGTCGGTGGTAATGTCGTCGCGCGTTCGATGCCGCGACTTTCGGGAAGCGCACCACAAGTGTGCAAAAAATTTTGTTGCGGATGCTCATCTTAGGTGGCGTGGAACAAGTGCGCGTCGTTACCACGTTTGGAGTCGGTGGTAATCTCGTCGCGTTCGATGCGACTTTTCGGGAAGCGCACCACAGGTGTGCAAAAAAAATTTTGTTGTGCGGATGCTTATCTTAGGTGACGTGGAACAAGTGCGGTCGTTACCACGTTTGGAGTCGGTGGTAATGTCGTCGCGCGTTTCGATGCGACTTTCGGGAAGCGCACCAGAAGTGTGCAAAAAAATTTTGTTGTGCGGATGCTCATCTTAGGTGGCGTGGAACAAGTGCGGTCGTTACCACGTTTGGAGTCGGTGGTAATCTCGTCGCGCGTTCGATGCACGACTTTTCGGGAAGCGCACCACAAGTGTGCAAAAAATTTTTTTGTTGCATCGGATGCTCATCTTTGGTGGCGTGGAACAAGTGCGCGGTCGTTACCACGTTTGGAGTCGGTGGTAATCTCGTCGCGCGTTCGATGCACCGCGACTTTCGGGAAGCGCACCACAAGTGTGCAAAAAAAAATTTTATTGCGCCGGATGCTTATCTTAGGTGGCGTGGAACAAGTGCACGGTCGTTACCACGTTTGGAGTCGGTGGTAATGTCGTCGCGCGTTCGATGCGCGACTTTCGAGGGGGCGCACCACGAAGTGTGCAAAAAAATTTTGTTGCATCGGATGCTCATCTTAGGTGGCGTGGAACAAGTGCGGTCGTTACCACGTTTGGAGTCGGTGGTAATCTCGTCGCCGCGTTCGATGCGACTTTTCGGGGAAGCGCACCACAGTGTGCAAAAAAATTTTTTGTTGTGCGGATGCTTATCTTAGGTGGCGTGGAACAAGTGCCGCGGTCGTTACCACGTTTGGAGTCGGTGGTAATGTCGTCGCCGCGTTCGATGCGACTTTCGGGGAAGCACACCAGAAGTGTGCAAAAAAAATTTTGTTTGCCGGATGCTCATCTTAGGTGGCGTGGAACAAGTGCGGTCGTTACCACGTTTGGAGTCGGTGGTAATCTCGTCGCGCGTTCGATGCGACTTTCGGGGGCGCACCACAAGTGTGCAAAAAAATTTTGTTGCATCGGATGCTCATCTTTGGTGGCGTGGAACAAGTGTGCGGTCGTTACCACGTTTGGAGTCGGTGGTAATCTCGTCGCTTGCGTTCGATGCGCGACTTTTCGGGAAGCGCACCACAAGTGTGCAAAAAAATTTTGTTGCGCCCGGATGCTTATCTTAGGTGGCGTGGAACAAGTGCGCGGTCGTTACCACGTTTGGAGTCGGTGGTAATCTCGTCGCGCGTTCGATGCGCGACTTTCGGGGAAGCGCACCCGAAGTGTGCAAAAAAATTTTGTTGCACCGGATGCTCATCTTAGGTGGCGTGGAACAAGTGCGCGGTCGTTACCACGTTTGGAGTCGGTGGTAATCTCGTCGCCGCGTTCGATGCGACTTTCGGGGAAGCGCACCACAGGTGTGCAAAAATTTTTTTGTTGTGCGGATGCTTATCTTAGGTGGCGTGGAACAAGTGCGGTCGTTACCACGTTTGGAGTCGGTGGTAATCTCGTCGCGCGTTCGATGCCGCGACTTTCGGGAAGCGCACCGGAAGTGTGCAAAAAATTTTGTTTGCCGGATGCTCATCTTTGGTGGCGTGGAACAAGTGCACGGTCGTTACCACGTTTGGAGTCGGTGGTAATCTCGTCGCGCGTTCGATGCCGCGACTTTTCGGGGAAGCGCACCACAAGTGTGCAAAAAATTTTTTGTTGCATCGGATGCTCATCTTAGGTGGCGTGGAACAAGTGCGGTCGTTACCACGTTTGGAGTCGGTGGTAATCTCGTCGCGCGTTCGATGCCGCGACTTTCGGGAGCGCACCACAAGTGTGCAAAAAAATTTTGTTGCGCCGGATGCTCATCTTAGGTGGCGTTTGGAGTCGGTGGTGGAACAAGTGAAGCGCACCACAAGTGTGCAAAAAAAATTTTGTTGCCCGGATGCTTATCTTAGGTGACGTGGAACAAGTGCGGTCATTACCACGTTTGGAGTCGGTGGTAATGTCGCGTTCGATGCCGCGACTTTCGGGAAGCGCACCACAAGTGTGCAAAAAAATTTTGTTTGCCGGATGCTCATCTTAGGTGGCGTGGAACAAGTGCACGGTCGTTACCACGTTTGGAGTCGGTGGTAATCTCGTCGCCGCGTTCGATGCCGCGACTTTTTGGGAAGCGCACCACGGTGTGCAAAAAAATTTTGTTGTGCCGGATGCTCATCTTAGGTGGCGTGGAACAAGTGCGCGGTCGTTACCACGTTTGGAGTCGGTGGTAATGTCGTCGCACGTTCGATGCGACTTTCGGGAAGCGCACCACAGAAGTGTGCAAAAAAATTTTGTTGTGCCGGATGCTCATCTTTGGTGGCGTGGAACAAGTGCGCGGTCGTTACCACGTTTGGAGTCGGTGGTAATCTCGTCGCGCGTTCGATGCGACTTTTCGGGGAGCGCACCACAAGTGTGCAAAAAATTTTTTGTTGCATCGGATGCTCATCTTTGGTGGCGTGGAACAAGTGCGCGGTCGTTACCACGTTTGGAGTCGGTGGTAATCTCGTCGCCGCGTTCGATGCGACTTTTCGGGAAGCGCACCACGGGTGTGCAAAAAAATTTTATTGCGCCCGGATGCTTATCTTAGGTGGCGTGGAACAAGTGCACGGTCGTTACCACGTTTGGAGTCGGTGGTAATGTCGTCGCACGTTTGATGCGGCTTTCGGGGAAGCACACCCGAAGTGTGTAAAAAAATTTTTTGTTGCCGGATGCTCATCTTAGGTGGCGTGGAACAAGTGCGGTCGTTACCCGTTTGGAGTCGGTGGTAATCTCGTTGCGTTCGATGCGACTTTCGGGAAGCGCACCACAGGTGTGCAAAAAAAATTTTATTGCGCCCGGATGCTTATCTTAGGTGGCGTGGAACAAGTGCACAGTCATTACCACGTTTGGAGTCGTGGTGGTAATGTCGTCGCACGTTCGATGCCGCGGCTTTTCGGGGAACACACCGAAGTGTGCAAAAAATTTTGTTGTTGCCGGATGCTCATCTTAGGTGGCGTGGAACAAGTGCACGGTCGTTACCACGTTTGGAGTCGGTGGTAATCTCGTCTTGCGTTCGATGCGCGACTTTTTGGGAAGCGCACCACGGGTGTGCAAAAAAATTTTGTTGTGCGGATGCTTATCTTAGGTGACGTGGAACAAGTGCACGGTCGTTACCACGTTTGGAGTCGGTGGTAATGTCGTCGCCGCGTTTCATGCGGCTTTCGGGGAAGCACACCACGAAGTGTGCAAAAAAATTTTGTTTGCCGGATGCTCATCTTTGGTGGCGTGGAACAAGTGCGGTCGTTACCACGTTTGGAGTCGGTGGTAATCTCGTCGCGCGTTCGATGCGACTTTCGGGGAGGCGCACCACAAGTGTGCAAAAAATTTTTGTTGCATCGGATGCTCATCTTTGGTGACGTGGAACAAGTGCGGTCGTTACCACGTTTGGAGTCGGTGGTAATCTCGTCGCGTGCGTTCGATGCAAACGATTTTTTCGGGAAGCGCACCACAAGTGTGCAAAAAAATTTTATTGCGCCGGATGCTTATCTTAGGTGGCGTGGGCGCACCACAGGTGTGCAAAAATTTTTTGTTGCGCCCGGATGCTTATCTTAGGTGGCGTGGAACAAGTGCGGTCATTACCACGTTTGGAGTCGGTGGTAATGTCGTCGCACGTTCGATGCGACTTTCGGGGAACACACAGAAGTGTGCAAAAAATTTTTTTGCACCGGATGCTCATCTTAGGTGGCGTGGAACAAGTGCGCGGTCGTTACCACGTTTGGAGTCGGTGGTAATCTCGTCGCGCGTTCGATGCGACTTTTGGGAAGCGCACCACAGGTGTGCAAAAAATTTTTTGTTGTGCGGATGCTTATCTTAGGTGGCGTGGAACAAGTGCGGTCGTTACCACGTTTGGAGTCGGTGGTAATGTCGTCGCACGTTTCATGCGGCTTTCGGGAAGCACACCGAAGTGTGCAAAAAAATTTTTTGTTGTGCCGGATGCTCATCTTTGGTGACGTGGAACAAGTGCGGTCGTTACCACGTTTGGAGTCGGTGGTAATCTCGTCGCGCGTTCGATGCACGACTTTCGGGGAAGCGCACCACAAGTGTGCAAAAAAATTTTGTTGCATCGGATGCTCATCTTTGGTGGCGTGGAACAAGTGCGCGGTCGTTACCACGTTTGGAGTCGGTGGTAATCTCGTCATGCGTTCGATGCACGACTTTCGGGAAGCGCACCACAAGTGTGCAAAAAAAAATTTTATTGCGCCCGGATGCTTATCTTAGGTGGCGTGGAACAAGTGCGCGTCGTTACCACGTTTGGAGTCGGTGGTAATGTCGTCGTCGCACGTTCGATGCGGCTTTCGGGGAACACACGGAAGTGTGCAAAAAATTTTGTTGCATCGGATGCTCATCTTAGGTGGCGTGGAACAAGTGCGGTCGTTACCACGTTTGGAGTCGGTGGTAATCTCGTCGCGCGTTCGATGCGACTTTCGGGAAGCGCACCAGGGTGTGCAAAAAAATTTTGTTGTGCGGATGCTTATCTTAGGTGGCGTGGAACAAGTGCACAGTCGTTACCACGTTTGGAGTCGGTGGTAATAATGTCGTCGCACGTATCATGCGGCTTTCGGGAAGCACACCAGAAGTGTGCAAAAAATTTTTGTTGCACGGATGCTCATCTTTGGTGGCGTGGAACAAGTGCCGCGGTCGTTACCACGTTTGGGTCGGTGGTAATCTCGTCGCGCGTTCGTTGATGCGGCTTTTCGGGGCGCACCACAAGTGTGCAAAAAATTTTGTTGCATTGGATGCTCATCTTTGGTGGCGTGGAACAAGTGCGGTCGTTACCATGTTTGGAGTCGGTGGTAATCTCGTCGCGCGTTCGATGCACGACTTTCGGGAGCGCACCACAAGTGTGCAAAAAAATTTTTATTGCGCCGGATGCTTATCTTAGGTGACGTGGAACAAGTGCACGGTCGTTACCATGTTTGGAGTCGGTGGTAATTTCGTCGCCGCGTTCGATGCACGGCTTTCGGGGACACACGCGAAGTGTGCAAAAAAAATTTTTGTTGCACCGGATGCTCATCTTAGGTGGCGTGGAACAAGTGCCGCGGTCGTTACCACGTTTGGAGTCGAGTGGTAATCTCGTCGTTTGCGTTCGATGCGACTTTTTGGGAAGCGCACCACAGGTGTGCAAAAAAATTTTGTTGTGCCGGATGCTTATCTTAGGTGGCGTGGAACAAGTGCCGCGGTCGTTACCACGTTTGGAGTCGGTGCTAATGTCGTCGCACGTTTCATGCGACTTTCGGGAAGCACACCGAAGTGTGCAAAAAAAAATTTTGTTGCACCGGATGCTCATCTTTGGTGGCGTGGAACAAGTGCGCGGTCGTTACCACGTTTGGAGTCGGTGGTAATCTCGTCGCCGCGTTCGATGCGACTTTCGGGAGGCGCACCACAAGTGTGCAAAAAAATTTTGTTGCATCGGATGCT
Organism: Chrysopogon serrulatus; assembly: GCA_015844335.1. Taxonomy (NCBI): domain Eukaryota; kingdom Viridiplantae; phylum Streptophyta; class Magnoliopsida; order Poales; family Poaceae; genus Chrysopogon; species Chrysopogon serrulatus. Next base: position 27,236 of record JADLZL010002491.1, read on the forward strand.
CATCTTTGGTGGCGTGGAACAAGTGCCGCGGTCGTTACCACGTTTGGAGTCGGTGGTAATCTCGTCGCGCGTTCGATGCCAGGGTGTGCGATTTTTTTCGGGGAAGCGCACCACAAGTGTGCAAAAAAATTTTATTGCGCCGGATGCTTATCTTAGGTGGCGTGGGCGCACCACAGGTGTGCAAAAAAATTTTTATTGCGCCGGATGCTTATCTTAGGTGACGTGGAACAAGTGCGGTCATTACCACATTTGGAGTCGGTGGTAAATGTCGTCCGCGTTCGATGCGACTTTTCGGGGAACACGCCCGAAGTGTGCAAAAAAAATTTTGTTGCGCCGGATGCTCATCTTAGGTGGCGTGGAACAAGTGCGGTCGTTACCACGTTTGGAGTCGGTGGTAATCTCGTCGCACGTTCGATTTGCGACTTTTGGGGAAGCGCACCACAGGTGTGCAAAAAAATTTTGTTGTGCGGGATGCTTATCTTAGGTGGCGTGGAACAAGTGCACGGTCGTTACCACGTTTGGAGTCGGTGCTAATGTCGTCGCCGCGTTTCATGCGACTTTCGGGAAGCACACCGAAGTGTGCAAAAAAATTTTGTTGCACCCGGATGCTCATCTTTGGTGGCGTGGAACAAGTGCGGTCGTTACCACGTTTGGAGTCGGTGGTAATGTCGTCGCTTGCGTTCGATGCGACTTTCGGGGAACACACCACAAGTGTGCAAAAAATTTTGTTGCACCGGATGCTCATCTTTGGTGGCGTGGAACAAGTGCACGGTCGTTACCACGTTTGGAGTCAGTGGTAATCTCGTCGCGCGTTCGATGCGACTTTCGGGAAGCGCACCACAGGTGTGCAAAAAAAAATTTTATTGCGCCGGATGCTTATCTTAGGTGGCGTGGAACAAGTGCCACGGTCGTTACTACGTTTGGAGTCGGTGGTAATGTCGTCGCCGCGTTTGATGCCGCGGCTTTCGGGAGCGCACCACAAGTGTGCTAAAAAATTTTGTTGCGCCGGATGCTCATCTTAGGTGACGTGGAACAAGTGCGGTCGTTACCCGTTTGGAGTCGGTGGTAATCTCGTCGCGCGTTCGATGCGACTTTCGGGAAGCGCACCACAGGTGTGCAAAAAAAATTTTATTGCGCCCGGATGCTTATCTTAGGTGGCGTGGAACAAGTGCAGTCATTACCACGTTTGGAGTCGGTGGTAATGTCGTCGCACGTTCGATGCATGGCTTTTCGGGAACACGCCCGGAAGTGTGCAAAAAATTTTTTTGTTGCACGGATGCTCATCTTAGTTGGCGTGGAACAAGTGCCTCAGTCGTTACCACGTTTGGAGTCGGTGGTAATCTCGTCGCCGCGTTCGATGCGACTTTTGGGAAGCGCACCACAGGTGTGCAAAAAATTTTGTTGTGCCGGATGCTTATCTTAGGTGGCGTGGAACAAGTGCACAGTCGTTACCACGTTTGGAGTCGGTGCTAATGTCGTCGCGCGTTTCATGCGCGACTTCGGGGAAGCACACCAGAAGTGTGCAAAAAAATTTTGTTGCACGGATGCTCATCTTTGGTGGCGTGGAACAAGTGCACGGTCGTTACCACGTTTGGAGTCGGTGGTAATCTCGTCGCACGTTCGATGCACGCCCGGCTTTTCGGGGAAGCGCACCACAAGTGTGCAAAAAAAATTTTGTTGCATCGGATGCTCATCTTTGGTGGCGTGGAACAAGTGCGGTCGTTACCACGTTTGGAGTCGGTGGTAATCTCGTCGCTTACGTTCGATGCACCGCGACTTTCGGGAAGCGCACCACAAGTGTGCAAAAAAAAATTTTATTGCGCCGGATGCTTATCTTAGGTGGACGTGGAGGCGCACCCACGGGTGTGCAAAAAAAAATTTTATTGCGCCCGGATGCTTATCTTAGGTGACGTGGAATAAGTGCACGGTCATTACCACATTTGGAGTCAGTGGTAATGTCGTCGCCGCACGTTCGATGCGACTTTCGGGGAACACGCCGGAAGTGTGCAAAAAAATTTTTGTTGCACCGGATGCTCATCTTAGGTGGCGTGGAACAAGTGCCGCGGTCGTTACCACGTTTGGAGTCGGTGGTAATCTCGTCGCGCGTTCGATGCGCGACTTTTGGGAAGCGCACCACAGGTGTGCAAAAAATTTTGTTGTGCGGATGCTTATCTTAGGTGGCGTGGAACAAGTGCACGGTCGTTACCACGTTTGGAGTCGGATGCTAATGTCGTCGCCGCGTTTCATGCGGCTTTCGGGGAAGCACACCGAAGTGTGCAAAAAATTTTGTTGTGCCGGATGCTCATCTTTGGTGACGTGGAACAAGTGCGCGGTCGTTACCACGTTTGGAGTCGGTGGTAATCTCGTCGCCACGTTCGATGCACAGCTTTGAAGGGCGCACCACAAGTGTGCAAAAATTTTTGTTGCATCGGATGCTCATCTTTGGTGGCGTGGAACAAGTGCGCGTCGTTACCACGTTTGGGTCGAGTGGTAATCTCGTCGCGCGTTCGATGCACCGCGACTTTCGGGAGCGCACCACAAGTGTGCAAAAAAAAATTTTATTGCGCCCGGATGCTTATCTTAGGTGACGTGGAACAAGTGCACGGTCGTTACCACGTTTGGAGTCGGTGGTAATGTCGTCGCACGTTCGATGCGGCTTTCGGGGAACACACACCGAAGTGTGCAAAAAAATTTTGTTGCATCGGATGCTCATCTTAGGTGGCGTGGAACAAGTGCGCGGTCGTTACCACGTTTGGAGTCGGTGGTAATCTCGTCGCACGTTCGATGCACGACTTTTCGGGGAAGCGCACCACAGGTGTGCAAAAAAATTTTGTTGTGCGGATGCTTATCTTAGGTGGCGTGGAACAAGTGCACGGTCGTTACCACGTTTGGAGTCAGTGCTAATGTAGGTCGCCGCATTATCATGCACGGCGGGAGGAACACGAAGTGTGCAAAAAAATTTTGTTGCACCGGATGCTCATCTTTGGTGACGTGGAACAAGTGCCGCGGTCGTTACCACGTTTGGAGTCGGTGGTAATCTCGTCGCACGTTCGACGCACGGCATTCGGAAGCGCACCACAAGTGTGCAAAAAAATTTTGTTGCATTGGATGCTCATCTTTGGTTACGTGGAACAAGTGCCGCGGTCGTTACCATGTTTGGAGTCGGTGGGAATCTCGTCGCACGTTCGATGCACACGACTTTTCGGGAAGCGCACCACAAGTGTGCAAAAAATTTTATTGCGCCCGGATGCTTATCTTAGGTGACGTGGAACAAGTGCACGGTCGTTACCATGTTTGGAGTCGGTGGTAATTTCGTCGCCACGTTCGATGCGCGCTTTGGGGAACACGCCCGAAGTGTGCAAAAAATTTTTGTTGCACCGGATGCTCATCTTAGGTGGCGTGGAACAAGTGCGGTCGTTACCACGTTTGGAGTCGAGTGGTAATCTCGCCGCACGTTCGATGCACGACTTTTGGGAAGCGCACCACAGGTGTGCAAAAAAATTTTGTTGTGCCAGATGCTTATCTTAGGTGACGTGGAACAAGTGCACGGTCGTTACCACGTTTGGAGTCGGTGCTAATGTCGTCGCCGCGTTTCATGCGGCTTTTCGGGAAGCACACACGAAGTGTGCAAAAATTTTTTGTTGCACCGGATGCTCATCTTTGGTGACGTGGAACAAGTGCACGGTCGTTACCACGTTTGGAGTCAGTGGTAATCTCGTCGCACGTTCGATGCACAGCTTTCAGGAAGCGCACCACAAGTGTGCAAAAAAATTTTGTTGCATCGGATGCTCATCTTTGGTGACGTGGAACAAGTGCACGGTCGTTACCACGTTTGGAGTCAGTGGTAATCTCGTCGCACGTTCGATGCACACGACTTTCGGGAAGCGCACCACAAGTGTGCAAAAAAAATTTTATTGCGCCAGATGCTTATCTTAGGTGACGTGGAAGCGCACCACAGGTGTGCAAGAAAAATTTTATTGCGCCAGATGCTTATCTTAGGTGACGTGGAACAAGTGCACGGTCATTACCACATTTGGAGTCAGTGGTAATGTCGTCGCACGTTCGATGCACGGCTTTCGGGAACACGCCAGAAGTGTGCAAAAAAATTTTGTTGCACCGGATGCTCATCTTAGGTGGCGTGGAACAAGTGCACGGTCGTTACCACGTTTGGAGTCAGTGGTAATCTCGTCGCACGTTCGTTGCACGACTTTTGGGAAGCGCACCACAGGTGTGCAAAAAAATTTTGTTGTGCCAGATGCTTATCTTAGGTGACGTGGAACAAGTGCACAGTCGTTACCACGTTTGGAGTCAGTGCTAATGTCGTCGCACGTTTCATGCACGGCTTTCGGGAAGCACACCAGAAGTGTGCAAAAAAATTTTGTTGCACCGGATGCTCATCTTTGGTGACGTGGAACAAGTGCACGGTCGTTACCACGTTTGGAGTCAGTGGTAATCTCGTCGCACGTTCGATGCACAGCTTTCAGAAAGCGCACCACAAGTGTGCAAAAAAATTTTGTTGCATCGGATGCTCATCTTTGGTGACGTGGAACAAGTGCACGGTCGTTACCACGTTTGGAGTCAGTGGTAATCTCGTCGCACGTTCGATGCACACGACTTTCGGGAAGCGCACCACAAGTGTGCAAAAAAAATTTTATTGCGCCAGATGCTTATCTTAGGTGACGTGGAACAAGTGCACAGTCGTTACCACGTTTGGAGTCAGTGGTAATGTCGTCGCACGTTCGATGCACGGCTTTCGGGAACACACCAGAAGTGTGCAAAAAAATTTTGTTGCATCGGATGCTCATCTTAGGCGGCGTGGAACAAGTGCACGGTCGTTACCACGTTTGGAGTCAGTGGTAATCTCGTCGCACGTTCGATGCACGACTTTCGGGAAGCGCACCACAGGTGTGCAAAAAAATTTTGTTGTGCCAGATGCTTATCTTAGGTGACGTGGAACAAGTGCACAGTCGTTACCACGTTTGGAGTCAGTGCTAATGTCGTCGCACGTATCATGCACGGCTTTCGGGAAGCACACCAGAAGTGTGCAAAAAAATTTTGTTGCACCGGATGCTCATCTTTGGTGACGTGGAACAAGTGCACGGTCGTTACCACGTTTGGAGTCAGTGGTAATCTCGTCGCACGTTCGATGCACAGCATTCAGGAAGCGCACCACAAGTGTGCAAAAAAATTTTGTTGCATTGGATGCTCATCTTTGGTTACGTGGAACAAGTGCACGGTCGTTACCATGTTTGGAGTCAGTGGGAATCTCGTCGCACGTTCGATGCACACGACTTTCGGGAAGCGCACCACAAGTGTGCAAAAAAAATTTTATTGCGCCAGATGCTTATCTTAGGTGACGTGGAACAAGTGCACAGTCGTTACCATGTTTGGAGTCAGTGGTAATTTCGTCGCACGTTCGATGCACGGCTTTCGGGAACACGCCAGAAGTGTGCAAAAAAATTTTGTTGCACCGGATGCTCATCTTAGGTGGCGTGGAACAAGTGCACGGTCGTTACCACGTTTGGAGTCAGTGGTAATCTCGTCGCACGTTCGATGCACGACTTTCGGGAAGCGCACCACAGGTGTGCAAAAAAATTTTGTTGTGCCAGATGCTTATCTTAGGTGACGTGGAACAAGTGCACAGTCGTTACCACGTTTGGAGTCAGTGGTAATGTCGTCGCACGTTCGATGCACGGCTTTCGGGAACACACCAGAAGTGTGCAAAAAAATTTTGTTGCACCGGATGCTCATCTTAGGTGGCGTGGAACAAGTGCACGGTCGTTACCACGTTTGGAGTCAGTGGTAATCTCGTCGCACGTTCGATGCACGACTTTCGGGAACCGCACCACAGGTGTGCAAAAAAAAATTTATTGCGCCAGATGCTTATCTTAGGTGACGTGGAACAAGTGCACAGTCGTTACCACGTTTGGAGTCAGTGGTAATCTCGTCGCACGTTCGATGCACGACTTTCGGACAGCGCACCACAGGTGTGCAAAAAAAATTTTATTGCGCCAGATGCTTATCTTAGGTGACGTGGAACAAGTGCACAGTCATTACCTCGTTTGGAGTCAGCGGTAATGTCGTCGCACGTTCGATGCACGGCTTTCGGGAACACACCGAAGTGTGCAAAAAATTTTGTTGCAGGATGCTCATCTTAGGGGCGTGGAACAAGTGCACGGTCGTTACCACGTTTGGAGTCGGTGGTAATCTCGTCGCACGTTCGATGCACGACTTTTCGGGAAGCGCACCACAGGTGTGCAAAAAATTTTGTTGTGCCGGATGCTTATCTTAGGTGACGTGGAACAAGTGCACGATCGTTACCACGTTTGGAGTCGGTGGTAATGTCGCCGCACGTTCGATGCACGGCTTTTCGGGAAACACACGAAGTGTGCAAAAAATTTTGTTGCAACGGATGCTCATCTTAGGTGGCGTGGAACAAGTGCACGGTCCTTACCACGTTTGGAGTCAGTGGTAATCTCGTCGCACGTTCGATGCACGACTTTCGGGAAGCGCACCACAGGTGTGCAAAAAATTTTTGTTGCGCCGATGCTTATCTTAGGTGACGTGGAACAAGTGCACCGTCGTTACCACGTTTGGAGTCAGTGGTAATGTCGTCGCACGTTCGATGCACGGCTTTCGGAAAGCACACCAGACGTGTGCAAAAAAATTTTGTTGCACCGGATGCTCATCTTAGGTGACGTGGAACAAGTGCACGGTCGTTACCACATTTGGAGTCAGTGGAAATCTCGTCGCACGTTCGATGCACAGTTTTCGGGAAGCGCACCACAAGTGTGCAAAAAAATTTTGTTGCATCGGATGCTCATCTTTGGTGACGTGGAACAAGTGCGCGGTCGTTACCACGTTTGGAGTCGATGGTAATCTCATCGCACGTTCGATGAACGACTTTCGGGAAGCGCACCACGGGTGTGCAAAAAAAATTTTATTGCGCCGAGATGCTTATCATAGGTGACGTGGAACAAGTGCCTTTGTCGTTACCACGTTTGGAGTCGATGGTAATGTCGCCGCACGTTCGATGCACGGCTTTTCGGAACACACAGAAGTGTGCAAAAAAATTTTGTTGCACCGGATGCTCATCTTAGGTGGCGTGGAACAAGTGCACGGTCGTTACCACGTTTGGAGTCAGTGGTAATCTCGTCGCACGTTCGATGCACGACTTTCGGGAAGCGCACCACAGGTGTGCAAAAAAAATTTATTGCGCCAGATTCTTATCTTAGGTGACGTGGAACAAGTGCACAGTCGTTACCACGTTTGGAGTCAGTGGTAATGTTGTCGCACGTTTGATGCACGGCTTACGGGAAGCACACCAGAAGTGTGCAAAAAAATTTTGTTGCGCCGGATGCTCATCTTTGGTGACGTGGAACAAGTGCACGGCCGTTACCCCGTTTGGAGTCAGTGGTAATCTCGTCGCACGTTCGATGCACGACTTTCGGGAAGCGCACCACAGGTGTGCAAAAAAAATTTTATTGCGCCAGATGCTTATCTTAGGTGACGTGGAACAAGTGCACAGTCATTACCACGTTTGGAGTCAGTGGTAATGTCGTCGCACGTTCGATGCATGGCTTTCGGGAACACACCAGAAGTGTGCAAAAAAATTTTGTTGCACCGGATGCTCATCTTAGGTGGCGTGGAACAAGTGCACGGTCGTTACCACGTTTGGAGTCAGTGGTAATCTCGTCGCACGTTCGATGCACGACTTTCGGGAAGCGCACCACAGGTGTGCAAAAAAATTTTGTTGTGCCAGATGCTTATCTTAGGTGACGTGGAACAAGTGCACAGTCGTTACCACGTTTGGAGTCAGTGGTAATGTCGTCGCACGTTTCATGCACGGCTTTCGGGAAGCACACCAGAAGTGTGCAAAAAATTTTGTTGCACCGGATGCTCATCTTTGGTGACGTGGAACAAGTGCACGGTCGTTACCACGTTTGGATTCAGTGGTAATCTCGTCGCACGTTCGATGCACAGCTTTCAGGAAGTGCACCACAAGTGTGTAAAAAAATTTTATTGCATCGGATGCTCATCTTTGGTGACGTGGAACAAGTGCACGGTCGTTACCACGTTTGGAGTCGGTGGTAATCTTGTAACACCCCGGTGTTACGTTAATCAAAAACCTGCCATGGCATAATCATCATTGCATAAGCATTCATCATTAGAAAACCCTAATTCAAATAATTAAAATGAGTTTATGATTCTAGGGTGTTGTTTGAGTTCTTTTTATATCACGTGTGTATGTGTTGATAATTTAAATTGCATTACATGTTTACTTTATAAATAAAAGCAACCAACTAAAAGGAATCTTGATGTTTGCAAGTGCTTGGCTAACTCACACCCCAAAGATGTTTTACAAGTCAAGTGAGGTGCAAGGAAGAACCAAATTTGAAATTGGAGTTCAAAATCCTAAACCCTAGCTTGATGGCTAAGCATAGGAATTTGAATTTCACTTTCAATTTTGGTGAGCTAACCATAATCAATTTTCTAAATAAAAGTTGCTAACCATTGGCACCATTTCAAAGTATGAAGTTTGTACTATGAAAGTGTGCCATTGGTTGAGTTTGAAAAGTGCCACAACATCACTAATTATTTGCCCAAGAATTCAATTTGAAAATCCAATTCAAAAGCTTGAGTTTTAAAGTGAAACTACCCCCTTTTTTCAATTTCACCTCAAAATATTCAAAATTTGGGAAAACTCCAAAAATACAGTTTGTGCATCTCTTTGAGCTCTACAACTTTGGTATACAAAGTTTTTCAAGTTTTTCAATAAAAATTTGGAGTAATTTCAAAAAGTAGTTTGAATTGCAAAGTGCCCCCTTTTAAGTTTTAAACTACAATTCAACAATTATTTGGTTTCATGAAAAACTTCCTAAATAAAAGTTGTAGCCCTTGAGAAATGGAACAACTTTTTTATTTTTGGAGATTTTCATCTTTTATTCAAAATTTAAAAGTAATTTTGAATTCCCAATGTAGGGTTTTACCCTCTTTTCAAATTTGAAGTTCAAATTCAAAAACCAGTTTGAATCTGATAAAACTCCTTTAATGAAAGTTGTAGAGCACAAAATTTTGAGCCAACTGTATTTTGGGATATTTTTGTGTACAGTACAAATTTTAAAAGTAATTTTGAAATTGGAAAAATAGGTGTCCCCCGCTTCTGTAGATGTACGGGGGGTGGACGCCAACCGCCCGGCCTGGCCATGCCGGCCGGTCGGCCGCCGTCGCCGTGGCCGTTCGGCGTCTTCCCGCGTTTCACGCGACGCCGTCCAGCTCGCCGTCTTCGTGAAGTCGTCTTCCACTGTCCCCGCTCACCTTTGGCCTATAAAAGCAAGCAACGGCCGACGACGAGCTCCTTTTCTCCACTACGCTCACCGGCCGTCGTCGCGTTCACTTGCAAAATTCCTGCTCTACACTTGATCGCCATTTCCAATCGCTCACACGCAGTTCCGCAGCCCCTTTGCGCACCCACCAAACCAGGTTGGAGCCCTTGACACCACCCTGAATCGCCCTGTCAGAGCATCATCTTCCTCACGGCCGGCGTGTCGCCGCCGTGAGTACCTCGCCTTCGCCCGAGCTCGTCGAAGCATCTCAAGTCCAACCGATCGCTTCGCTAGCTTCCTCCTTGATCCCTAATCACGGTCGGCTTCTTGTTTTGCGTGAGCATCACCCTTCCCGTAGGGACACCGCCTGTCGGGTCCGCTGGGCCGCCGCGGCCTGGGCCTGCCACCGTTGCCGACTACTCTCCGCCCATTCCCGAGCCCGCCTCTCCGTTGTTTTGAAGTCGGCGGTGAGCTCCCGAGTCTTTACCTGGGGTTGGTTGCGTCGGAGTTGCGGCGAAGTTGGCCCAGGGACACCGCGAGCACGGGCGAGATCCGCCCTCCGCCGTGGGCATGCTCGCCGCCGGGCGTGCTCGGTGGTCGGGGATAGCCGTTTAGTGGGTCGACGGGTGCGGTAGAGAGAGAGGAGTGCTCGTGCGTCGGTTGCGTGAGAGATATCGCCGTTGGCGAGCGCCGGTGATCGGGCCGGCTGGGCCACCGGCTGGCGCGCGGGGAGGAGGAAAGAAAGAGGAAGGCGCCGGCTGACAAAGCGGGCCGGCCTGTCGCGGGCGCGAAGAGAGAGAGAGCGCGAGGCCAGCTGGCACGCTGGCTGGCGCTGGGCCCGGCGGGCCGTTTGGGCTGCACTGTAGGTCGAGGAGAAAAAGAAATGCTTTTCTTTTTCCAATTTAATTTCCAAAGCATGTTTTTCACCTTTTTTGTTATATTTTTATTTGGGCAAATAAAAATGTAATAAAAAATATGTGAGTGCTCTCCATAATATGCTCTGTCTCTGAAAAAATGCTAACTTGTGATTTTCAGTAAGTTTTAGTTATAATTAAAATTGCTCCTTTAATTAATAAATACAACTTCACCGATTTTTAATAATTAAAATATAAGTCCAAAAATCATGAAATTTGTTTTGTGTGCTAATTAGAGTATGATGATCTTAATTATGAAGCTTGGTTAAGTTTTGATTAAGTTTTGTATTAAGCCTAATTAATCCCTTTTTAATTAATGTTTAATTAGTTAATTCTTTGATTAATTAGGGTTTAATTAATCTTTAATTAGCAAGTTAATTAGCGGCTTTCAACGACTGTGAAAATGGTCAATAAATTAGTAATCACCTCTAATCACCATTAGGGTTGCTTGATTTTGGGATTGAGTGATGACCCTAGGTCATTTACCCTAATGACCTTCGGCATTTCATGTTGATTGCGTATCATTTGTTCCGTCATCGTCGACGCTAGTTATACCTTCTTAGTGCAAGGGTACCGTGAAGGAAAGTTGTACTCAAGGTCGACTAATAATCGTTGCATCATTATTGCATGCTCTTTTGTTTATTGCATTGTAATCATGCATCTTTATCGTGTAGCTGTCGGGTCTGAGGAGGAAGTCGAGCCGTCTCCGGTTTCGAAGAGGTTGGATCGATCTTGGTGATTGGGTAGCCGATCCTCATTTCATCGAGCCCCCAAGGCAAGCCCCGGATTCATCCAAACCCATCCTTGTATTTTGAAAAGTTTTTATGATTTCATGTGATGATATAATGCATTAGGTGTAGGAGTTGTGTGCTATCCTACTTTGATGCATTTATCGTACCTTGTTACATTACCCCTGTACACCTGTTTTGATTTCGAAATGCTTAGTTGCGCTTAGCCCCCCGCTACTAGTGTAGGCTTTGATAAACTGTTTTCAAAGGTGTGATAACAATGCTCCCCGAAGGGGAATTTACGAAAAAACCTGATGTTGCTTGTCGTCTACCCTTGTTCCGACGGGGTCAAGGGTACACCACAAGAACATGATGATGAGTAACTCGAGACGTCGGTGGAGTGACTTGCATCGGGGAGGGGCTATTGCCCCGATGTAGTGTCGCCCACTTTGTGTCGGTTAAGGACCGTCCGTTGTTTGGCCCCGGGATCATGAGGTTATTGGATAGTACTAGTCGCATGCTAATGGTGGTAAGCTCCACTTGACTATTCGTTACTAAACGGACAAGTAAGCGTGTACCCATCCTACGATGCGCACCGCCCGAAGTGACCGAGCGGCCGTAGTGAGGTGGTGTACTGTACACCCGTTCTAGTAGGGAGAAATCTAAGCGTTGAGTTGATGTATGTAAGATGTTGAGTCCTGCATACATCGTGTGGCTAGGAAGCCCCAGCTGGGTATATAAAGCGATTCGAATCGTCGTGTGCTCCACGATATGGGAGCCGTGATCCGAGTCCCGGCATCGTAGTAATGATGGAAGTTGATGATGGAAAGTTTTGAATCCGTTACATGGTTGATAAGTGATTGTTATAGTAAAGTAAGGACTGGCTTAGTCTCTTTTGCAAAAGTGTCATTTGATCTTGCTAAAGCCTCACCTTGATTCCTATTAGCCAGCATTCCTGAGTCTTCTCCCCACTTTTTGGTCGGGTAAGTCTTGCGGAGTACTTTTTGTACTCAGGGTTTGTTCAACCCCTGTTGCAGGTGAACCGCATGGGCAAGCGTGCTACGGCCCTTTGCTGCATGACGGTTATTGAAGAGGTGACCAATGAAGAGTGAATTGAGTGGCCCTCGGGCGGGGGCACCTTTGTTGAGTGAGTGTAATAAAGTTATATAATGATACTTCCATTTGTTTGTAATAATACGGTTTGTATAAGTTTTACAAAATGTTTGTAAATTAAGTTATTGTAAGTCTTCCGCTACTACGGTATTTTGTATGAAAGCTATTGTAATATTGTGATGTATCCGTAAGTATCGATCCCGGAGTGATTGTGGTTTATCGGGGGATCCACCCGACGGAACATTCTAGGTTATATGGTGTATAAGCATGGTTGATCGAGGTCTTAGGGACAAGGTCGGTGCTTGTGGGCCATATAATTTAGAAGGTTCTGCCACGTAGGGTATCAGAGCGGTACTTACAAAGATACTTACAAGATATTACTTTTCGAAAACTTCAAAATATTTTGGATCTAAATGTTAAAATAGGGTTTTTAGTCCAAATTAGCTTCGCTCCGTCTTAATTCTTTCTAGTAGCCCCCATAGGTGCTATTTATAAAAGTCTTAAGCGGAGTATCATGTATTTTCTCTTTTTGCCCTATATTGCTAAAAAGTATGCTTATGTTAAGTTTAAAAGATTTTACTCGATCCGTAGGTCCGATCATGCATCATATTTAATTCACATATTTAAAAATTTAATTCCCGAAACAAAGTGATTGGGCTAAGTAAAATCAATCCTATTCTTGCTGACTTTAAGGTTCTCAATCTTATAGATTCTATCTTTGCTTTTCAGGATGGCCCGTACCAAGCGGACTCCTCGCAAGAAGACCGGTCCTAGGGGTGTGCCACGTCACCGGATGGCACCACGTCGCAACGATGCTTTGAAGCCGCCCAAGCGAGCCGAATCTTGAGAAGAAGAAAACCAAGAAGCAAAAGATAGCCGAAGTTGTTCGGCCGAGCTAGCTATCGCTACCAAGGAGCGTAGCATGGCAATTGCCGAAAGGGATGAAGTGAAGTCCGAGCTAGAGGGTCAACTGAGGCAGGAGCAGTCGGATCTTCGAGTCATCACCAAGCTTCAACAAACCATTGCTCGTCTTCAGCATGAGCTGGACGGCGCAATGCATCAGAGGAACGATGGGTACGACTACATTGAGGAGCTGCAGATCCAGGTGGCGAACCTCGAAGCATATACAGCTGCTCTGCATGAGGAGATCCATCACCAGTATAATCTCCATGATCCCTTATACCAAAGAAGAGGTCGCCGCAGATGACTTAGGTGCCGTGGAGTCACCAGAGGCGCACTTCGCGCCGACCGAGGAGTCCGAGGTAGCCGAGTCCGTGGCGTGCAATGAGTCCGACCTGCAGGAGGGATCCGACATCCGAGCTCCCCCGAGAGAGAGAGAGATATGTCCTGGTTATTCACAAGAGAGGGGTGAGGTCCCTCGTGCACCACAAGCACCACCGTCTTTTGGTTGAATCGCGGGCGCCTTTAGTCCACGCCACCATCGAGAATGCCCGTATGCTACGGAGATAAGTCAACGTAATCAGAATGCACCATGTGAAAATCAGTGGTCGTCGTAATCACGACGAAATCACATATGCGGACTTCACCGGATACTCGCCCCGCCGGTGTTCACTGGGCCGAGGAGCCCCTAGAAGCTAATGATTGGCTTCGCATTATAGATCTGAAGTTTGATCTCTTTGGAAGGTTGTCCGGACTTGATGAAACCCAAGTTTGCCGCCCAAAGAAACCGAGAGGCCCCGTGATCCGCATGGTGGGCGAATTTCCTTGCACGGCAGCCAACCCGACCAGCCAATCACCCGGACCGTGTTCAAAGATGCATTCCGTCAAGCATTTTATACCTGACGGAGTAATGCAAGCTAAGTTAGAAGAGTTTTTAGACCTAAAACAAGGTGGACAATCAGTGGTGCAAGACGTGAACTCCTTTAGCCACCTCTCACAAAGTATGCACCGAACATGTGGATACCGATATAAAGAAGAAGAAGTGCTTCCCTCGGGGTTTAAAGGGAGATATCAAAACCCATCTTACCTCAAACCCCAATGCCACTTTCTACGAGGCGTGGATATAGCCATTGCCTATGAGAAATCCCCTGTCGGAGCAAAAGAGTGAGGAGCGACGTGCTTTCTCTCGACAAATGGGCGGAATTCAGAAACGCCAGAAAGTTATCTATCATCCCACCCAAAGACTATCGCCCACCATTTCGCTATCCACAACAACCGCAAAATCCTCAACCCTATCGCTACCCACCCAAAGAAGCAACAAGCTCCGAGGCAACAGGTGTACCCTCGCCTCTGCTGCCGCAACCTATCCCCGCACCGAACACCCGGGGTGTTGAAACCCAACTCCACCAGCTCCACAAAATACTTCTACCGGTTTCGGCCCGTGTTTCAATTGTGATCAAGTCGGGCATCTCAGATCGAAAACTGTTCCTACCCCAAAAGGAATGCTTCCCAATTTCAGCAAGGGTCCTGGCAGTCCAACAGCCCCGAGTCAAGGCAGGGGTGTTCCACGGCGTGTCGAAGGTTAATTGGGGAAGAAGATCGGGCGCGTCTATCAAGTCCCGGTCGGGGAATGTTCTTGAAGGAGAACCCGTGTTGATGGGTATGTTCCCCTCGTTGCCGCCACCCCGCACTTACATTATTTGATTACGGTGCATCTCATACATTTATCAACCACACCTTTGTTACCAAGCATGAAATTCCCATAAAAGAAATTAAAGATGAGTTTATGGTGCAATCACCGGGAGGGCGTATGTGTACACGGGAAGTAGTCTCTCAGATTCCTATATCTCTTGGTGGGTATTTATATCCCACAGATCTGATAGTATTGAAGGATCAAAATATAGATGTGATCCTCGGAATGAACTGGTTACGCCAGTATGGCGCTGTGATAGATACCCTGAATAGAAATGTTAAACTGTTGCTACCAGATAACCAGTCCCCACTCCTTATCCAATTTTCGATTCCCAAGAAAGCGGTTACGACCGCTAATGCAACCTCAGTGCCAGCACTTCAAGATATACCGGTAGTCTGTGAGTTTCCAGATGTGTTCCCTGATGATTTGCCTGGGCTACCACCGGAAAGAGATGTCGAATTTGTGATTGAGTTGAGGCCGATGCATCGCACCAAGATCCCGAAGAGCTTATAGGATGCCCCCCAAAGGAGTTAGCTGAATTGAAGACTCAATTGAAAGAACTGTTGGATAAAGGTTTTATCCGACCTAGTTCATCACCGTGGGGTTGTCCTGCAATCTTCGTGAAAAAGAAAGATCAAACTCTGAGAATGTGTGTGGACTATCGTCCATTAAATGAGGTGACCATCAAAAATAAATATCCTCTTCCTCGTATCGATCTTCTCTTTGATCAACTTGCGGGAGCCAAGGTGTTCTCCAAGATTGATCTTAGATCTGGCTACCACCAAATACGTATACGGTAGGAAGAGATTCCGAAACCGCCTTTACCACCGGATACGGCCTATACGAATATCTAGTCATGTCATTTGGGCTTACTAATGCTCCAGCCCATTTCATGTATCTGATGAACTCGGTGTTTATGCCCGAGCTCGATCGTTTTGTCGTAGTGTTCATCGACGACATTCTTATATATTCCAAAAATAAAGAAGAGCATGCAGAGCATCTCCGTATTGTTCTGGCTCGTCTCCGAGAGCATCAGCTCTATGCTAAATTTAGTAAGTGTGAGTTTTGGCTTAGTGAAGTCAAATTCCTTGGTCATGTCTTATCGGCCGAGGGTGTTGCAGTTGATCCCAGCAAAATCCAAGATATTCTTAATTGGAAACCACCCACCACCGCTCATCAAGTTCGTAGTTTTCCTTGGAATGGCGGGATATTACCGTCGTTTCGTTCCTGATTTTTCCAAATTAGCCAAACCAATCACAGAACTCCTCAAGAATCAAACCAAATTCCGATGGTCATCTGAATGTGAGCAAGCTTTCCATAAGTTAAAAGATCTTTTAACCACTGCCCCAATCCTTGCTCAGCCAGATATTGAAAAGCCATTCGATGTGTATTGTGATGCGTCTGGCATCGGCATCGGATGTGTGTTAATGCAAGAGGGCAAAGTTATTGCTTATGCTTCGAGACAGTTGAAACGACATGAAGAGCATTATCCAACTCATGATCTCGAAGTTAGCCGCGGTTGTGCATGCTCAAAATATGGAGACACTACTTGTTGGGCAATAAATGCAATATCTATAGTGATCACAAAAAGTCTGAAATATATCTTCACACTCACCTGAACTGAATATGAGGCAAAGGAGATGGCTTGAATTAATCAAAGATTATGACCTTGAAGTCCATTATCATCCCCGGCAAAGCCAATGTGGTTGCGGATGCTCTCGGTCGAAAAGAGTCGCAACTGTCTTGCTGTCACTCCAGTAAATCTGAGCCTATGTCAAGAGTTAGAGAGATTAAATATTGATATAATTTCTCAGGGTACTCTGAATGATATCACCGTACACTCATCTATTCAAGAAAAGATTATTGCCGCTCAACGAGAAAGCAAAGGCCTCAAGCACATTAGAGAGAAAGTCAGATCAGGGCGAGCATCTTGCTTTCGCCTTGATGACAACAATGTATTATGGTTTAAAAATCGTCTAGTTGTTCCGAAGGTCCCTGAGCTCCGACAGTTGATTCTTGACGAAGCTCACTTAACCAGATTCTCGATTCACCCAGGTAGCAATAAGATGTATCATGACCTGAGGCAGAGATTCTGGTGGACTAAAATGAAAATCGAGATAGCTCGATATGTTGCACAGTGTGATACCTGCCAAAAAGTCAAAGCTGTGCATTTAAAAGCCGCTGGAGAACTTCAACCCTTACCCATTCCAGCTTGGAAGTGGGAGGATATTAGTATGGATTTCATCGTTGGCCTGCCTAGAACCGCCAAGGGTTATAATTCAATCTGGGTTATTGTTGATCGGTTGACCAAGTCTGCTCACTTTATTCCAGTAAAGAAGAAATATAGAGCACCTCAATATGCTCAATTATATATAGACCGAGTAATGTGTCTGCACGGAATTCCAAAAAGTATAGTCACCGACAGAGGTACTCAGTTTATGGCTCAATTTTGGCAGAGGTTTCATGAGACTATGGGCACCAATTTATTACACAGTACTGCTTATCATCCGCAGACTGATGGTCAGACTGAAAGGTTGAATCAGATTCTTGAAGACATGTTAAGGTCTTGTGTGTTGACTTATTCCTCAGATTGGGAGCAATGTCTGCCATTAGCTGAGTTTGCTTATAACAACAGTTATCAAGAAAGTATTAAAATGGCGCCATTTGAAGCTTTGTATGGCCGCCGATGTCGTACTCCACTCAACTGGTCCGAGCCCGGCGAGAGGTGGTTCTTCGGTGTTGACCTAGTTAAAGAAACCGAAGCTAAAGTAAAACAGATTCAAGAAAACTTAAGAATAGCTCAGTCCGCATTTAAAAGTTACGCCGATAAGCGGCTAAGACCGTTGACTTTTGAAATTGAGACTACGTATATCCGAAAGTGTCACCAAGTAAAGGTGTCGACCCGTTTTTGGGGTAAAAGGTAAACCGGCACCCCGATATATTGGTCCGTTTCAGATTACGGAAAGATGTGGGAAGGTAGCATATCGTTTGAATCTACCCGAGCAGCTTGTCGCTTGTGCACAATGTGTTTCATGTGTCCCAACTGAAAAAGTGCTTGCAAGTACCAGACAAAGTCACTGACATTGAAGATCTCCGCGTCGAACCTGATCTGAAGTGTGTTGAGTATCCAGTCAAAATTCTTGATCAAAAGGATCGGGTCACCCGCAGCAGCACGTAAGAAGATTTTATAAAATTCAATGGGATCAGCATTTCGAGGATGAAGCAACCCGGGAATCTGAGGAATTCTTGAATGAGCACTTTAGGAGTTTCTTCCTTCCTTCTCCTAAGTCATGATTGGTTTCTAACGATCGTAACTTTTCGAAAATATGAGACTTGTAATATGAACCCTTCTACCTCCCTTATGAAACAATGTAAGATGTGTTTGCTTGACACATTTCCTTTTCCATTACTTAGCCCTAAGCTTTGAATCTCGGGGACGAGATTCCTTTTAAGGAATATAATGTAACACCCCGGTGTTACGTTAATCAAAAAACCTGCCATGGCATAATCATCATTGCATAAGCATTCATCATTAGAAAACCCTAATTCAAATAATTAAAATGAGTTTATGATTCTAGGGTGTTGTTTGAGTTCTTTTTATATCACGTGTGTATGTGTTGATAATTTAAATTGCATTACATGTTTACTTTATAAATAAAAGCAACCAACTAAAAGGAATCTTGATGTTTGCAAGTGCTTGGCTAACTCACACCCCAAAGATGTTTTACAAGTCAAGTGAGGTGCAAGGAAGAACCAAATTTGAAATTGGAGTTCAAAATCCTAAACCCTAGCTTGATGGCTAAGCATAGGAATTTGAATTTCACTTTCAATTTTGGTGAGCTAACCATAATCAATTTTCTAAATAAAAGTTGCTAACCATTGGCACCATTTCAAAGTATGAAGTTTGTACTATGAAAGTGTGCCATTGGTTGAGTTTGAAAAGTGCCACAACATCACTAATTATTTGCCCAAGAATTCAATTTGAAAATCCAATTCAAAAGCTTGAGTTTTAAAGTGAAACTACCCCCTTTTTCAATTTCACCTCAAAATATTCAAAATTTGGGAAAACTCCAAAAATACAGTTTGTGCATCTCTTTGAGCTCTACAACTTTGGTATACAAAAGTTTTTCAAGTTTTTCAATAAAAATTTGGAGTAATTTCAAAAGTAGTTTGAATTGCAAAGTGCCCCTTTTAAGTTTTAAACTACAATTCAACAATTATTTGGTTTCATGAAAAACTTCCTAAATAAAAGTTGTAGCCCTTGAGAAATGGAACAACTTTTTATTTTTTGGAGATTTTCATCTTTTATTCAAAATTTAAAAGTAATTTTGAATTCCCAACAGTAGGGTTTTACCCTCTTTTCAAATTTGAAGTTCAAATTCAAAAACCAGTTTGAATCTGATAAAACTCCTTTAATGAAAGTTGTAGAGCACAAAATTTTGAGCCAACTGTATTTTGGGATATTTTTGTGTACAGTACAAATTTTAAAAGTAATTTTGAAATTGGAAAAATAGGTGTCCCTGCAACAGTAGATGTCTGTGGGGGGTGGACGCCATTTGCCCGGCTGGCCATGCCGGCCGGTCGGGCCGTCGCCGTGGGCCGTTCCGGCGTCTTCCCGCTTTCACGCGACGCCGTCCAGCCTCGCCGTCTTCGTGAAGTCGTCTTCCACTGTCCCCGCTCACCTTTGGCCTATAAAAGCCAGCAACGGCCGACGACGAGCTCCTTTTCTCCACTCTGCTCACCGCCGGCCGTCGCCGTTCACTTGCAAAATTCCTGCTCTACACTTGATCGCCATTTCCAATCGCTCACACGCAGTTCCGCAGCCCCTTTGCGCACCCACCAAACCCAGTTGGAGCCCTTGACACCGCCTGAATCGTCTGTCCGAGCATCATCTTCCTCACGGCCGGCAGTAGTCGCCGCCGTGAGTACCTCGCCTTCGCCAGAGCTCGTCGAAGCATCTCAAGTCCAACCGACTGCTTCGCTAGCTTCCTCCTTGATCCCTAATCACGGTCGGCTTTTGTTTTGCGCAGAGCATCACCTTCCCGGCAGGGACACCGCCCGCCGCCGGGTCCGTGCCGGCCGCAGCCGCCGCCACCGCCTGGCCGACTACTCTCCGCCCATTCCCGAGCCCGCCTCCGTTGTTTTGAAGTCGCGGTGAGCCCCCGAGTCTTACCTGGGGGTTGGTTGTCGGAGTTGCAGCGAGTTGGCCGGACACCGCGAAGCACCGGCGTAGATCCGCCTCCGCCGGTGGCATGCTGCCGCCGGCGTGCTCGTGGTCGGGATAGCCGCTTAGTGGGTCGACGGTGCGGTAGAGAGAGGAGTGCTCGTGCAGTCGGTTGCGTGAGAGATATCGCCGCTGGCGAGAGATGCTGGTGACCGCCGCTGGCCACCGTGGCCGGGCGCGGGAGTGAGGAAAGAAGAGGAAGGCGGGCCGGGCCGGCCCGGGCCGGAAAAGAAAGAGAGAGAGCGCGAGGCCTTGGGCACGCTGCGCTGGCGCGGGCCGTGCG
This sequence comes from Chrysopogon serrulatus, assembly GCA_015844335.1. Lineage (NCBI taxonomy): Eukaryota > Viridiplantae > Streptophyta > Magnoliopsida > Poales > Poaceae > Chrysopogon > Chrysopogon serrulatus. The sequence goes on from JADLZL010002491.1 coordinate 47,417, forward strand.
GGCCGTTTGGGCCGCACAGTAAGGTCGAGGAGAAAAAGAAATGCTTTTCTTTTTCCAATTTAATTTCCAAAGCATGTTTTTCACCTTTTTGTTATATTTTTATTTGGGCAAATAAAAATGTAATAAAAATATGTGAGTGCTCTCCATAATATGCTCTGTCTCTGAAAAATGCTAACTTGTGATTTTCAGTAAGTTTTAGTTATAATTAAAATTGCTCCTTTAATTAATAAATACAACTTCACTGATTTTTAATAATTAAAATATAAGTCCAAAAATCATGAAATTTGTTTTGTGTGCTAATTAGAGTATGATGATCTTAATTATGAAGCTTGGTTAAGTTTTGATTAAGTTTTGTATTAAGCCTAATTAATCCCTTTTTAATTAATGTTTAATTAGTTAATTCTTTGATTAATTAGGGTTTAATTAATCTTTAATTAGCAAGTTAATTAGCGGCTTTCAACGACTGTGAAAATGGTCAATAAATTAGTAATCACCTCTAATCACCATTAGGGTTGCTTGATTTTGGGATTGAGTGATGACCCTAGGTCATTTACCCTAATGACCTTCGGCATTTCATGTTGATTGCGTGATTCGTCAGTTCGTCATCGCCGACGCTAGTTATACCTTCTTAGTGCAAGGGTACCGTGAAGGAAAGTTGTACTCAAGGTCGACTAATAATCGTTGCATCATTATTGCATGCTCTTTTGTTTATTGCATTGTAATCATGCATCTTTATCGTAGCTGCTCGGGTCCGAGGAGGAAGTCGAGCCGTCTCCGGTTTCGAAGAGGTTGGATCTGATCTTGGTGATTGGGTAGCCGATCCTCATTTCATCGAGCCCCAAGGCAAGCCCCGGATTCATCCAAACCCATCCTTGTATTTTGAAAAGTTTTTTATGATTTCATGTGATGATATAATGCATTAGGTGTAGGAGTTGTGTGCTATCCTACTTTGATGCATTTATGTACCTTGTTACATTACCCTGTACACTGTTTTGATTTCGAAATGCTTAGTTGCGCTTAGCCCCGCTACTAGTGTAGGCTTTGATAAACTGTTTTCAAAGGTGTGATAACAATGCTCCCCGAAGGGAATTTACGAAAACTGATGTTGCTTGTCGTCTACCCTTGTTCCGACGGGGTCAAGGGTACACCACAAGAACATGATGATGAGTAACTCGAGACGCGTCGGTGGAGTGACTTGCATCGGGGAGGGGCTATTGCCCCGATGTAGTGTCATCCACTTGTGTCGCTTAAGGACCGTCCGTTGTTTGGCCCTGGGATCATGAGGTTATTGGATAGTACTAGTCGCATGCTAATGGTGGTAAGCTCCACTTGGACTATTCGTTACTAAAACGGACAGTAGCGTGTACCCATCCTACGATGCGCACCGCCCGGCGACCGAGCGGCCGTAGTGAGGTGGTGTACTGTACACCCGTTCTAGTAGGGAGAAATCTAAGCGTTGAGTTGATGTATGTAAGATGTTGAGTCCTCGCATACATCGTGTGGCTAGGAAGCCCCAATTTGGGTATATAAAGCGATTCGAATCGTCGTGTGCTCCACGATATGGGAGCCGTGATCCGAGTCCCGGCATCGTAGTAATGATGGAAGTTGATGATGGAAAGTTTTGAATCCGTTACATGGTTGATAAGTGATTGTTATAATAAAGTAAGGACTGGCTTAGTCTCTTTTGCAAAAGTGTCATTTGATCTTGCTAAAGCCTCACCTTGATTCCTATTAGCCAAAGCATTCACGAGTCTTCTCCCCCCACTTTTTGGTCGGGTAAGTCTTGCGGAGTACTTTTTGTACTCGGGGTTTGTTCAACCCCTGTTGCGGGTGAACCGCATGGGCAAGCGTGCTACGGCCCTTGCTTGCATGACGGTTATTGAAGAGGTGACCAATGAAGAGTGAATTGAGTGGCCCTCAGGCGGGGCACCTTTGTTGAGTGAGTGTAATAAAGTTATATAATGATACTTCCATTTGTTTGTAATAATACTGTTTGTATAAGTTTTACAAAATGTTTGTAAATTAAGTTATTGTAAGTCTTCCGCTACTCCGGTATTTTGTATGAAAGCTGTTGTAATCTTGTGATGTATCTGTAAGTATCGATCCCGAGTGATTGTGGTTTATCGGGGATCCACCCGACGGAACATTCTAGGTTATATGGTGTATAAGCATGGTTGACTGAGGTCTTAGGGACAAGGTCAGTGCTTGTGGGCCATATAGTTTAGAAGGTTCTGCCACAAATCTCGTCGCACGTTCGATGCACACGACTTTCGGGAAGCGCACCACAAGTGTGCAAAAAAAATTTTATTGCGCCAGATGCTTATCTTAGGTGACGTGGAACAAGTGCACAGTCGTTACCACATTTGGAGTCAGTGGTAATGTCGTCGCACGTTCGGTGCACGGCTTTCGGGAACACACCAGAAGTGTGCAAAAAAATTTTGTTGCACCGGATGCTCATCTTAGGTGGCGTGGAACAAGTGCACGGTCGTTGCCACGTTTGGAGTCAGTGGTAATCTCGTCGCACGTTCGATGCACGACTTTCAGGAATGATATGAACCCGTTAGGGTTTTTGCTCGATCTTTCGATGAGGGTGTGGGATAACTCGATTGGTGAATGGAGATGACGTTCACGGCTCGACTACAGCCCTCCAAGACTGCGCCTTAGCAACCGATACACCACCCCAATGGCTGTCACGATCTTGTGGAGCGCGACACCCGGCCACTAGGGCACTCGTTGTGGCAGAACCTTCTAAATTATATGGCCCACAAGCACCTGACATTGTCCTTAAGACCTCTCGGGTCACCGCATTTTGAGCACCACATAACCTAGAATATTCTGTCGGGTGGATCCCCGATAAACCACGATTACTCCAGGATCGATACTTACAGAGACATCACAGTATTACAATAGTTTTCATACACAAATACCAGAGTAGCGGAAGACTTACAATAACTTAATTTACAAAATTTTTTTCAAAACTTATACAAACCAGAGTACCATTATTACAAACCAGCGGAAGTATCATTACGTAACTTTATTACAATCACTCAACAAAAGTGCCCTGCCCGGAGGCCACTCAATTCATTCCTCATCGGTCACTTCTTCGACAACCGTCATGCAACAAGGGCCGTAGCACTCTTGTCCATGCGGTTCACCTTGAACAAACCCTGAGTACAAAAAGTACTCCGCAAGACTTACCCGACAAAAAAAAAATTGGGGAGAAGACTCAGGAATGCTGGCTAATAGGAATCACGGTGAGGCTTTAGCAAGATCAAAAGACACCTTTTGCGAAAAGAGACTAAGCCAGCCCTTAACATATCAATCACTTGGCAACCAAGTAACGGATTCAAAAACTTCCATTCTCACACTTTCATCATTACTACGATGCTGGTGCAAGGATCAAGTCTCCCATATCGTGGAGCAACGACGATTCGAATCGCTTTATATACCCAGCTTGGGCTTCCTAGCCACACGATGTATGCAGGACCGAACATCTCACATACATCAACTCACGCTTGCATTTCTCCAGACCAGAACGGGTCCTAGCCACGAGAGTACAGTACACCATCTCCCTACGCCGTCAGTCTGACCGTCGACGGGTGCACTCGTAGTGTGGGTACACGCTACTTCCCGTTCCGGTATCCGTTCTCGTATGGATCATACAAGGGAGCTTACCGCCATTAGCATGTGACTAGTACTATCCAATAACCTCATGATCCAAGGGCCAAGGCAACGAACGGTGCTTAACCGACTCACAAGTGGACGACACTACACCAGGGCACTAGCCCATCCTGGCGCAAGTCACTTCACCCGGTCTCGATTTATTCATCATCATGCTCTTGTGGTGTACCCTTGACCCCGTCGGAACAAGGATAGACGACAAGCAACATCAGGTTTTCATAAATTCCGTTCAGGGAGTATAGTTCTCACACTTTTGAAAACAGTTTATTAAAACCCTACAATAATAGCAAGGCTAAGCGTATACTAAGCATTTCGAAACCAAAACAGGTATACTGTGGTAATATATCAAGGTACGGTAAATGCATCAAAGTAGGATAGCACACAACTCCTACACCTAATGCATTATATCATCACATGAAATCATAAAAGCTTTTCGAAATACAAGGACGGGTTTGAATGTATCCGGGGCTTGCCTTGGGGCTCGACGAAGTGGGGTTCAGGGATGGCACTGCAGGGATCGGGACCAGCCTCCTCGCACCGAACACCTTCTTCAAAGGCGTGAGCGGGATCCACTCCTTCCTCGGGCAAGACAACTACACGGTTGAAATGCATGATTACGATGCAAAGTGAATAAAAGAGCATGCGATAATGATGCAACGATTGTCAACCTATCTTGAGTACAACTTTCCTTCACGGTATAGTTGCACTGAGAAGGTATAGTTAGCGTCGACGACGACGGACTAACGATACACAATCAACATGAAATGCCGAAGGTCATTAGGGTTAATGACCTAGGGTCATCACTCAATCCCAAAATCAAGCAACGCTAATTGTGATTAAGGTTAATTACTACTTTATTAACCATTTTTACAGTTGTTGAAAGCCACTAATTAACTTGCTAATCAAAGATTAATTAAACCCTAATTAATTATAGAATTAACTAATTAAACATTGATTAATTAAGGTATTAATTAAGCATAATACAAAAATTAAATCAAAACCTGATCAACCTTCATAATTAAGATCATCATCATCTAATTAGCACACAAAACAAATTTCATAATTTTTGGACTTATATTTTAATTATTAAAAATCATGGAAGTGGCATTTATTAATTTAAAGGAGCAATTTTAATTGCAAACAAAAGTTACTGAAAAACATAGTTAGTATTTTTCCTAAGCAGAGAATATTACAGGGAACACATACAAATTTTTCTCACATTTTTATCTGCCCAATTTAAATTAATACAAAAAAAGTGAAAAACGGCATTTAAAGACTTAAAAGAAAAAGAAAAAGAACAAAACTCCTCGCTGGCTCACGCAGGCGGCCCGGGAAGGCCTGCACTCGCGCGGCCTGCGGCCTGCCCGGCCCACGCGTGCGCCGCGCTCTCCCTCTCTCTCTCTCTCACTGACATGGCGGTCCCGCCTGGCCGCACTCTCTCCCTCCTCCTTTCTCTCCGGCTGAACAGGATACGGCAAGACGGCGACGTCTTTCTCACGGCGACTCCTCCAGCGAAGCCAACTGTCCCAACGGACTCTACACCCTACGCCGCGCCCAACAAGCTACTAAACGGCCTATGCCAACCCTCGAGCACTCAGCATGGCAGGGGGCGGCTCGCCACAAGACGCCGCCGGTGACCAAGCTCCCTCGGGAGCCTCTCCATCGAAACCAACCGTACCAAGATGCTCAGCGCACCAAAGGCGAACTCGATGTGACACGAATACGACTCGAGCAGAGTGAAAGAGCGGCGAGCAGCGGCGGCTTACAGTGGTGGCGGGGTTTGGGCAGAATTGATGAAGATGACGCGGGGGTGACTCAAACGATCGCGTAGCGTAACCAAAGGTTCAGGGCGTGCGCAAGGTGGTTGCGGAGCTGTGTGCAAGTGCAATTGAACAATGGGCGCTGCGTGGTGTGTGAATTTGGCGGTGGAAAGACGACGGCCGGTGGTGAGCAAAATGGAGAAAAGGAGATGGTCGTCGGCCGTCTCTGGCTTTTATGGAGCAGGGGCAAGCTGGACAGGTGGAGAGCGACTTCGCGATGCCGGTGAGGTGGTTGGCGGCGCGGGAAAGGCGGGAAATGGCGAGAAACGCCACGGCGGCCGTCGGCCGGCCGGCCGGCATGGGCACCAAGCGGTGGCAAACACCCCCCTGTTCGCTACTGTAGCAGTGCCACCTTTTCATTTTATTTTCAAAATTATTTTCAAAAGTTGTACTGCACACAAAAATATCCCAAAATACAGATTGTTCAAAATTTTGTGCTCTACAAGTTTCATTAAAGAAGTTTTGTCAGATTCAAACTGGTTTTTGAATTTGAACTTCAAGTTTGAATTTAAAGCAAAACCCTAACTTTAGGGATTTTTAAATTACTTTCAAATTTGAATAAAAGATGAAAATCTCCAAAAATGAAAGTTGTTCCATTTTCCAAGATCTACAACTTTTATTAAAGGGGGTTTTGCATGAAAAGGAATAATTTTTGAATTGTAGTTTAAAACCCAAAAGAGGACATTTTGCAATTTAAATAACTTTTGAAATTACTTCAAATTTTATTCAAAAACTTGAAAAACTTTATATACCAAAGTTGTAGGGCTCAAAGAGATGCACAAACTGTATTTTTGGAGTTTTTCCAAATTTTGAATATTTTGAGATGAAATTATAAAGGGGACAAAAACACTTTGAAATTCTCCCTTTTTGAAAGGATTTTCAAATTGAATCTTTGGGCAAATAAATAATGATGATGTGACACTTTTCAAACCCAACCAATAGTACACTTTCAAAGTACAAAGTTCACACTTTGAAATAGTGCCATTGGTTAGCAACTTTTATTTATAAAATTAATTATGGTTAGCTCACCAAAATTGAAAGTGAAATTCAATTCCAACACTTAGCCATCGAGCTAGGGTTTGGAATTTGAATTCCAAATTTAAATTTGATTCTTTCTTTTGCACCATTTACTTTGTAAAACATCTTTGGGGTGTGAGTCAGGGTTAGGCAAACACTTGCAAACACCAAGATTGATTTTAATTGATTGCTTTTATTGATAACAGTAAACATGTGAGTGAAATTTAAATTATCAACACATACACATGTGATATAGAAGAGCTCAAACACACCCTAGAATTGTAAACTCATTTTAGTTGTTTGAATTAGGGTTCCCTAATGATGAATGCTTATGCAATGACGATGATGACATGGCAGCTTTAGGTTAACGTAACACCAGAGGTGTTACACTCGTCCTGCAAGCAATCGAAGAACCAGCAAGAACAAATAGAACACGTACTAAATTACTAGATGTAAATGAAGGTTTCAAACTCAATCTCCAATGAAGTGGGGTTCCGAAGACAAGAAGACGGGCGGCTGATCCAGCACGCGCGCTTACAAGCAAGTAGCGAAGGCTAAACTTGATCTAAACAAAACCCAATCTGTTTTTGACGGCTATAGAGGTATATGTGAGGGTGGAGGACGACCTCAGACCTGGTTGGGGTCGTTCTACAACCCTAGGACGCGCCCCTGTTGGGCCCCACTTGATACACGAGCCATCGGCCCAAAGTAAGGTGACGCAGCACCGTTGGCAGAAAACCTATCGGCCGTATTTGGATCAATGCCGCTGCGTCTGAGAAGATATTGATGAGGACATCACCAGCTCAGATATGACCATATTAATGGCTTTTAAACATCAGGTGAATCAATCCTATATCATGATTATCTTGGCTACATTCGATGAATTGTTGCTGCGCCATGATGTGTGTTCATTGTCCTTTTTTAAATACATTCATGGATCAAAAAGAGTGTTCAACACACATGGAATACATGGATGGTTTATGAAGTTGATTGGGGACCAGGTCCAAGTAAACATAACGTCCTCCACCAAGCCACCACGTCACCTTTGGCACAAGGAAAGAAAGACTCCAAATCCAACACGTTTTGGAATTGGATTCGGACTGCAGAACAACTCCAGATTTCACGGGCCACCACGACTTCATATGGACTCCGATTGGGATGTTCTAGGACTTCTTGGAAAGCTTATAAAGTCTACTTTCATATGGATCCAGAATCATGTCCATATCTGCACCGAGGCAACCGGAGTCATCCATTTAATACAGAGACTTTCCTGTTTAGGGTGCTGTGTCACCTGATTGTGCCCGATGGGCCGTGTATCAAGTGGGGCCCAATAGGGGTGCTTCCTAGGGTTGTGGGACGACCTATACCAGGTCAAGGTCGTCCTCTACCCTCTCATATACCCGCATAACCGCCACAAATAGATTGGGTTTTGTTTAGATCAAGTTTAGCCTTCGCTACTTGCTTGTAAGCGCGCGTGCTGGATCAGCCGCCCGTCTTCTTGTCTTCGGAACCCCACTTCATTGGAGATTGAGTTTGAAACCTTCATTTACATCTAGTAATTTAGTACTTGTTCTACTTGTTCTTGCTGGTTCTTCGATTGCTTGCAGGACGAGTGCCCTAGTGGCCGGGTGTCGCGCTCCACAAGATCGTGACAGCCATTGGGGTGGTGTATCGGTTGCTAAGGCGCAGTCTTGGAGGGCTGTAGTCGAGCCGTGAACGTCATCTCCATTCACCAATCGAGTTATCCCACACCTCTCATCGAAAGATCGAGCAAAAACCCTAACGGGTTCATATCAGTTGGTAATCAAAGCAAGGTTTATCGGTGAGAGATTTCCAATTCTACGCTGTTTTGATTAAATTCCTATAGTCCAGAAAAGAAAGCCAAAAAAAATATTAGTAGATTAGTTTACTTGCAATCCTATAAACTTTTTGAGCCTTTACTAGTACTACTTAGTTAGGGCTTGTTGAATTTTCAGTTGCATCGGTTTGTGTCAAGTTGCTGGTCTTAGTGTATAATCCTTTAGAGTTTTGAGTTCTATCACATTTTGATCACCACGAGATCCAGCATCGTCATATACATCAGTGCGGCGTTTTTGTCATCACGGATCCATCTTATGTCCGATTCAAGTGTTTAGATACAATCTGGAAACCTTATCTTGTTACCTTTCCAACGGATCTAGCCTTGTCTAGAAATTCCTTTTGAGCCATCCGCAATTGTCCTGGAGATTAGCGATCTGCAATCTGTGCAATACACATTCTGTGTTGATTTGTCCTGATATTCAGCCAAAAAAGGGTGAAAAAAGTAAGAAAAAAAGAGAAGTGAAAGAAATACAAAGAAAAAAAGAGAAGACAAAAAAAAAGAGAAGAGAAAAAAAAAGAAAAAAACCAAGTGAAAAAAAAAACATTTGGGGCTGAATTCGGTGTTTTCATTGGTCTTTGTGCTAGCTGCTCTTTGTCGGTGACTACCTTTGTGCCTAGGCTCACGTCTCTAGCATGGTTTAGCCTAGGACCAGCACAATACCACCGTTGAACGATTATTCAGCTTGCATTTATAACTAACGTGGTGCTAGTCATTCCTTGTTTCAGCCCACCTATAGCTCCACATATCCGACTACAGCTTGGCTGGTCTTGTTGCTGTGGCACCGATACACTACACCGAGGTTGCTATCTTGTTGGTCGCCGTCCCCTCTTGTTTTTCTTGGTAAGAACTTGTAAGAGCTTGTTGAACAAGTTGAGTTTGAGAGAATTACACCGACACATCCTAGTAGTTGACGGGGAGAAAACATATTATCTTGTGTTTCTTGTTTTCTACTAATCATGGCAGGTGATACAAAGATTTTTGAGCAGTTGAAGCTAGACCCTCACATTCAAGATATCATTCAGCACTTACCATTATATGCTGGTATGTTTGATCCTCACGCTTACATTGATTGGGAGCTTAAAGTAGATGCAGAATTTGATAATTATTGTAACAGAACCGACCAAATTATAAGAGCACAAGTATAAATCAATCACCGAAGTGACTAATTCCACACTTGAGCCCATATAATCCCGGTAGTCCGGAAATCTCGAAGGATTTCAAACCAACAAAACATACAAGCCAAGATCGAACGCAACTTAACATAATTCACCATCCGTTACATCAGAGTTCACAAATTACATAACATAGAAGTACTTAGTTATTACAATACCGGTTTAAAGTGATAAAAGTCACGATTTTGAAAACATTCAAGAACACACACTTATTTCAGATACATGCCGATCCATAGTCATCCCACAAAAAGCATATGGTAAGATAAAGGAAACGATCTTTGCCCGAGATCTAGTCCTCATCCCCAGCAGGGGTGAAGACATACCAAGCAAAGAGCTTTGTATAAAGAATATCATCCGCAACAAGGGGAAATAAACCCTGAGTACGAGAATGTACTCAGCTAGACTTACCCGTCATAAATCAGAAATAAGATGACACCAAGGAATATGCAAGGCTGAAATATAAGTGGAGCTAGCTTGACATTAATTTGCATAAAAGCATAAGCAATATTTAATGGATAATTAAATATACTAGCAGCAGCTTAAATCACTTTACCTTCCATCTAAGTGTGTCCTGTTCTAAGCAACACATATTATAACAAGCATTAATAACCATATTCATTTTAATACAGCTTTCATCCAAATCAACATCATACTTGAACCATGATTATTTTAGTGAGATCTACGATTGCCAGGCAAGGTCAAGTTCTCACTATCCGGGAGAGACGGCGATTCGAATCGATTTCAACTGAGCTCAGGGGGTATTCCCAACACACACCCAGGCAGACTGGATCAGAGTCGCCTTAGGTTACTCTTCACACAACTCAGGTCCGGGCCCGGTTATCACGTCGGCAAAACCGGAAAGTCGGATAGCCAGGATGTTCAAGTCATGCAAACCCAAGGACGACGCCTTGGGACAGTTAGACATGCTTGCCCTTGGTCTAGTATGCCGCTATCCCGCGAATTGCCCAACCGCCGCCCGCGTTCCCGCCTTGAGTCGAGCTAACGAAGCCAAGCGGCCATTTGGCACACAGGGCCGGGCCAACTATGTGTTAGGCTGCGTTCAACATGACCAAGAGTGAAACAACGACTCAGTCCTTAATCGACTTCGGACGGGGTCCACCGCCCTGCCCGGTCTTCTTTTTAATTAACACATGGTTCCTTTCTCGATGAGGACATCACGAGTACATCTACACCAGCAAGAAGCACCACAGCGCCCCGGTTGCTTCTCCACCACAGGCGCCTACAGCTTGATCATCCAGTTGGGCCAATCACTCGGCCCGTGCAAGAGAATTGAACTTCATCATGCTATTAAGGAACGAAGGCCCAAAGACAATAAGAAGATGGGCTGGGGGGGCAGCCCAAGGTGGGGCGCCTAGGGTTGGAGCCGCAGCCCTTTCTTTTTGGGCGCGCACCACCCTCCCGCCGCCCCTTTATTTAGTCGGAGTCCCTTTTGTTTGCAACTTGAGTTTTGTTTTACATCTAGCTTTAGCTATTTCTCGAACACGCGCCAACCTGCGCTGTCTCGTGTAATTCAGAACTCCACCTTCGAAAGTGATATTAGGATTGCTCGCGCTCTCTTTCTTGTCTTTTTTTCGATTGCGTGCAGGAATTGATCTTCGTGATCGCTGATCTCGCATCGGCGAGGTTGGTAACCATTGGGAGTTGGTTCAGCGATTGCATTGGCGCTTCGGGTTCGCTCGTCGTAGTCGGATCGTGAGGGTCTACTTCCACCAAATCGAAATTATCTCCACTCACCGAAAGATCGGGCACTCCCCTCTATCAAGTGGTATCAGCTTTCCAAGGTTGATCGGTGAGTTTTATCGAGTGTTTTTTTTCCTTCCTACAGTCCACAAAAACCAAACAAAAATTTATTTTCAGGTTAGATCCTTGTCCCAGCCCAACCGCTTAGCCTTGCACATTCTTTCAATAAGTGTCTTTGTTGAATTTGTGTGCTTACTGCTCAATTGTTGCTGGTTACTTGTGTTTAATCTCTTGTTTCTCGTTTTTCTTCTAACCCTAGTTTCGCGCCGCCGCCCGCTGTTCACCTTTTCCCCACTACGCCAAGCAAAAAACCCCCTTCATCCCTCGCGCACGACACCCCCTGGTCGCAGCAAGCATACCCGCAGGTCGCGGCAATACCGCAGAAAGGCCGCCCACCCTCCGATCGCCCCTCCCTGTCAAAAAAAAAAAGGAAAGTGAAAAAAAAACAGAAAACAAAAACAAAGAAGGAAAGTGCAAAAAAAAAAAAAAAAAAGGATATCCGAAAGCAGGAGACGGGACCGATCCGGAGTCGCCACACGCGCCGTTGTCTTCCCCGGCTCGCGACCCTCCCGGGCACACCGCGCCTTACCCTCTAGGGCCACTCTGCGCCCCCCACGCATACTTTGCCTCCCTTGTTCATCTCCCTATCTCGCCTTACTCTAGAGAGAGAGAGAGAGAGTTCTTTTTACCGGAATACCCCTGTACTTTCGGAAAAAGTGTGTGCCGTCTTTTGCTGTTTGAGATCCTCTATGTTCATATTATCGTTTTTGAGGACGCTTGAACAAAAAAAAAAAAAAAAACATCCAAAAAATCAAGAATTTGCATTTTTAGCCGCACCCTCTCCCTCTTTGCCACCTCCTTTGTTTCCCACTTGTTTCCAGCAGCGTTGTTTCGTGTTTAGCACTATAATTCAACTTTGCATTATTGTTTGATTGTGCTAATCCTTGACTTGAGTGCAGCCTACCCAGAACTCCACATAGTTCTACGACGGGCTGACTTTGTTTCCCGTGCAATCGCTGCTCCAATCTTTTCGAGTTCCTCCGGTCGGTTACAGTGTCGCCCCTGTGTGCTCGGTAAGAACTGATAAGACATTGACAACAGCACTAGTGTGAGCGCATTGTGAGCCGTACACCCCTATTTTGGCATTGGTTTTGTGTTTGCGCTAACCATGGCAGGCGACGACGACAAAAAGGATGAACAATTTGCAGGACATGCGGACAATGAGATTGATGGACTTGTTGGCGACATCAAGACGATGCATGAACGGATGGATTCCACGGTCACTACGGCGACCGAGCGGTTCGATCAGCTTGACCCAAGCGCAGACACCACTAAGACCACGCTCGAAACCATCATGTCACGCCTTGATGCTTTGAGCACGATGGTCACAGATCTCGGAAGGATTACGGAGGTGACACGGAGCAGGAAGGTGGACACCGTCAAGGCCGTGCTCGCCGTGTGCCACGCCACCAGGGTAATGATTCTTTTGCTAAGATAAAATTTAAAATTCCATCTTTTAATGGCAAATATGATCCTGCTGCATATCTTGATTGGGAATTAGAAGTCGAACAGAAATTTGCATGCCATGATATTCCTACTACTTCTCAAGTTAAAGCTGCTATTAGTGAATTTACTGATTTTGCTTTAATTTGGTGGCGTGAATATAAACAAAAACATCCCACTACAGCTCCAACCACATGGGATCAATTGAAAGCTGCTATGCGCCATAGATTTGTACCTTCCTATTATGCCCGCGATTTGCTTAATAAAATGCAACGTTTTCAGCAAGGTTCACAATCTGTAGAGGACTATTACCAGGAATTGCAAAAAGGCATGATTCGTTGTGGGTTAGTTGAGGACAATGACGCTGCTATGGCATGATTTCGTGGTGGTTAAACCGTGAAATTCAGGATATACTTGATTATAAGGAGTATTATGATATCACCACATTATTTGAATTTGCTTGCAAAGCTGAACGTGAAATGCAGGGACGCCGCTCGAAGCCATATTCTAACTCTTTTGCAGGACGAAGCTCGACATCTGGTTCAGCACCCGCACCCCCTGCACCATCCACGCCCGCCACTACACCGCGTGACCGGGCAGCCACTTCTGCAGGTGCTCCCCCGTCCCCAGGCGCAGCACCTTCCACAGGCCGCACACGGGATATTCAATGCTTTCGTTGCAAAGGATTTGGCCACGTGTCTCGGGACTGTCCGAACAAGCGTGTTTTGCTCATTCGTGACGATGGTGAGTATTCTTCCGCTAGTGATTCTAAAGATATTCAACACGCTATGCTTGCCACGACCATGCAGCAAAGGCGGACGTACATGTCAACCCGGGCGACGCCGATAGGTATGAAAGTCTTGTTGTGCAGCGTGTTCTTAGTACACAGGCCGCTCCGCCCGAGAAGAATCAGCGACACACTCTTTTCCATACCAAGGGCGTTGTGCAGGAGCGGTCCATTCGCATCATCATCGACAGCCGGTAGCTGCAACAATTTGGCGAGTACCGCGATGGTTGAACAGTTGTCTTTACCCACTGCACGCATCCACATCCATATCACATTCAATGGCTTAATGATGGTGGGAAAATTAGAATTACTCGATCGGTCCGTGTTTCTTTCTCCATGGGTGCTTATTCTGATTTTGTCGATTGTGATGTTATTCCCATGGAAGGCAGCGGAGAAAGACACGTAACAGCAAGGAATCACACCCCCTCTTTTCCTCAACTCTTTTTTTCTCTTTTTTTTTTTTTTTCTTTTTTCTATTTTTTCTTTTCTTTTTTGCTTTGCACAACTAAACAAATCTGAATATTCACAAATCAGATTTCAAAAGAAGGAACTTACAATATATTTCTCTTTCTTTTCAGGGGTGACAAGAATGCAATTAGCAACTCAGATTTTTCTTTGTGTGAACAAAACTTGATTGATAATAGCGAGGATGGATATGGTGCAATGAAGATGGATATGGTAGTAATGTTTGCAGCGGAGATGTATATGGTGGTGGTGAAGGCAGCGGAGATGTAAATGAGTGATAGTGACCAAAACGTGACAAGAACTCGAAACTCTAAAGGACTAAAACTAAAACCAGCACTTGACACGACCGAAGCAAACGCAAACTCAACAAGCCCTAACTAAGCAGTACGAGCCACAGCACAAAGGTTTTATAGGATTATGGAAAAACTAATCTACTATATCTTTTGGCTTTTCTGGACTATAGGAAATTAAAAACAGCGAAGGATTAGAAGTCTCTCACCGAAGAACCTTGCTCTGATTACCAACTGATGTGAACCCGTTAGGGTTTTTGCCCGATCTTTCGATGAGAGGCGTGGGATAACTCGATTGGTGAATGGAGATGACGTTCACGGCTCGACTACAGCCTTCCAAGACTGCGCCTTAGCAACCGATACACCACCCCAATGGTTGTCACGATCTTGTGGAGCGACACCCGGCCACTAGGGCACTCGTCCCCGCAAGCAATCGAAGAACTAGCAAGAACAAGATAAACAAGCACCAAATTGCCAAATAAATTTGAAGGTTTAAATCTGAAGTAACACGATGGTGGGGTTCTGAATACAATCAGACGGACGGTTGATCCAACACGTGCGCTGAAAGGCGGCAGCAATCGCTAACTCGACAAAACAAAACCCCAGTGTTCCTGGCGGCGGCCAGGGGGTATATGACGTGGGAAGGGACGACCACAAGGTGTTTGGGTCGTGCTCCAACCCTAGGACACGTCCCTAATGGACCCTAAGAAGATACACAGCCCATCGGGCTAAAATAAGGTGACGCAGCACCTGGACAGAAAAACTGGTCGGCGTTATTTTGATCATTGCCGCTGACTCCGAGAAGATATGGACATGGGACTGGATCCATATGAAAGTAGACTTGATAAGCTTTCCAACAAGTATTAGAACGTCCCAATTGGACTCCATATGAAGCCATGGTGACCCGCACAAATTGGGGCTGTTCTGCAGTCCGAATCCAATTCCAAAACGTGTTGGATTTGGACTCTTTCTTTCCTTAGGCTAGAAGTGACGTGGTAGCCTGATTGAGGACGTTGAGGATACTTGGTCTTGGCCCCCAATCATCTTTGTTAAGGTTCCATGCTTCCCATATGCAATCATCCCTTGACAAGTTGGCATTGCCGCACAATCTGAACGCAGCCAGTGTAAAGCCTTCCCTTGTTGATCTTTTCCGTTTCCATGTTGGTCTTCTCCCTCATTCCCGAGCAAAACAAGAGTCTTGGCGTGTCTCCAAGATCTAAACAAGATGGACAAGAGCTCAAGAGGGAACTCACTTGATGATTAAGTTGACGAGCACGAGCACGAGTAAGAGGACCAGCAATAGGTACTGGTGTCGGTGGGGATGCATTGTTGTTGTTGATGTCCTCATCAGATTGCGTGCAGGAATTGATCTTCGTGATCAGGCTGATCTCGCATCGGCGAGGTTGGTAACCATTGGGAGTTGGTTCAGCGATTGCATTGGCGCTTCGGGTTCGCTCGTCGTAGTCGGATCGTGAGGGTCTACTTCCACCAAATCGAAATTATCTCCACTCACCGAAAGATCGGGCACTCCCCCTCTATCACTTTCCATGACAACACATAAAGCTCACAGTAACCACGAGTAACCACCTATACTCGCGGATGACAGGATATCACCCGACTTCTACCGGTCTAAGCAGGGCTAAGCATTTGCATCGCTCCTAACCTAAAACATAGGATTTACGATATAACATGTATACTGGACAAGGATAGGATAAATGCAGCAACATCTTCAATCAACTCCTAAACGTAATGCAACAAACAACATAAAGTACTCAAGTGCAATTGATAAAATGTGGGAGGCTTAATATGCTCCGGGGCTTGCCTTTCACAAAGGTTGCAGGCTCGTGATTAGGGCACTCAGTTAGTTCTTCTTCTCCGACGGAGTTGCTTTCGCCGGCTGGTCCCTCCGGCTCCTCCTCCTGCTGCAGGTCCCCGAACTCCGAGACCGTTACCCCCTTCGGCGAACCTATTGAATGCAATGCATAAATGAGAATAATCAATGCACAAGATGATTATGTAAGAGAGTGAATAACAGCAACAACACTAAACCTCCAGCTGAGGTGATGACTCTATTCAAATCACTTTAAGTTCTGAGTAGGTGCATATCTCCTCTCTAAACAAGATTGAACACTCACCAAGCAAGTCAAGGTATAACTTTTCATCATCAGTTAAGGACATACAACCTGCACCTAATCACGTGTATAAATTAGCAAAGCATCTACAAGATATAAGTCACACACACACAAGGGCAAGTATTCAAAGCAAGCACATTTCAGGATTTCTGTCCTTCAGAGAGCAGCTGAAAGAAGTGACTGTAACTGGAGTTCTATAAATCCAATTGACATATATGAGGACATTCTGGAAAGCTCATGAAATTGTCTACAACTCTTATTTAGGCATTATAAACAGATTCACAATCCAAAAATGCCAAACAATCAACTTTCCCAGATCTGTCCAGAAATTCCAGAGAGGAACCCTTTCTCTGGAACCTCACAAGATAATACCATAACTCTTAAACTACTCCACCAAAAGCTTTCAAATTTTAACAGCAACTAGATAATGAAATTATCTACCACTTTTCTATTGACCACAAAGTCCGAAAACACCATCTAAGCTATGCAACAACAAAAGTATCACCAGCTGTCCAGAAAAGCTTAAATTGGAGAATTAATTATTTACTCATGTTCAAACTTACAATTCAAGCTCACCCAACCTGACCAAAAGTTAAAGTATGACTAATGATTAACAGAAAATCTAACAAGCCATCCTAAAACATTAATTAAAGTACCCTTTTCAATTTATTTCATTATTTAAGGGCACAAATGAGCACATAGTAAAACTGCCCAGAAAATTCCATAAAAATTACAGTAGACTACTTATAGTCACATGGACCCCAGTTTAAATTTCACCTTAAAATTCTAAGTACAACTACCTGTACCAAAAGAACAAGCCACACAAGCTTAAAGATGGATAATTCACAAATCCATTTGAAAAGTATTAAACAACAGATTTACAAATTTTCCTAGCATCATCATAGCACCAAGATACAATGTTCCAATTTTCACCTCATGAACATGCATAAAGAAAATATGGTAATTATATTATCAAACAATGCCTAAAATCAACTTATTTAGCAAACTGCTCTGCAAAAAGGGGTACATGCCAACCAATATTTTTCCTATACAGAGCAGGTCAAAACAAAGCTAACCCCACTGGTTTCATATTTTTAGCATCAATTAATAATTAGTTATGCATTAAACCATTTTCCAAGGCCTAGAGCAAAATAAATAGATCAAACAAAATCTACTGCAGAACATAGCCTATTTCATATTTTTATTAAAAACTAGACAACTCCAGAAACCTAGCAAAATTGGAATCACATCATTTGGACACTCCTAGCTCCAGATATGATTTAATGAAGATTGGAGCAATTTCTGGAAATAAATAAAACGAAAACCTAAATCTAAACAGGCTGACAGGCGGGGCCCAGGGTCAACGGACCCACCCGTCAGTGAGACAGAGACGAGGGACGGCGGCGCCGGATTTTGACCGGAAAAGCACGCCCGGCGGTGAAGTTTCCGGCGTCCACATCATCGTCGCCGTGCCCCCCCGTGACCTAGCGCGTCGATAGGGTAGGTTAGAGGCGCGCGCATCGGCCGGAGCGAGCTCGACGGCGACGATGGCGGCCTTGGCGGCAGACGACGGCGCCCCGCCGTTCCCGCAACGACGGGCTCAATTGAGCCGCAGCGCACTATCTACTCGCACCTAGGCGAAGCAAGCAGGCATGTTGGAGGCTAGTGTTGCTACGGCGGAGAGCTTGGTTCGGCGTCGGCGCGGGCGCCAGGGAGGCGAGGGCGGGGGCGGCTTCGTTCGGCTAGCCCGGAACCCTAATTGGTCTAACCGACTGGAGCTACGCCAACTACGACTCACGGCAACCTCGAGACAAGCGGCGCGAGATAGAGAGAGAACGGCGGAGCATCGCCCGGCCGAGGCGAGCTTGAAGCTCGGGCGGCGCTCGGCCATGTCGAAGCGGCGCGGAGCTCGCAACGCGGGCTCACCCGCGGTCGGGTTGGTGGCGCTAGCTAGCTCAAGTGATGGAGGACATGGTGGCGGAGCTCGGTGTGCGATTTGGTGGGTGGTGACGCGGTGGCAACGGCGTGGAGCGGCGGGGCGGAGATCGCGGCGTCGCCGGGCGTCGCCTTTCTTCGCCCGCCCGAACGAGAGAGGCGAGAGGAGAGAATGGGAGCGAGAGAGAGGGCGGGGGCGGGTCGTGGCGATGTGGAGGCGTCGCCGTGCCACGACGGCCTGACGGGCGGGCCCGGCGCCGGGCGCACGGACGCCAAGTGGCGACCGGTTGCTGGCACCGGTCGGCCAAGCCCGGCCGTTTGAATGGCGTCGGCGCCGATTCAGTCAAGCAGCAGGCCGCCTGACGGCCGATTTTCAAAGGTGATTAACTCCTAAACCGTGCCCAACTAGCCAAAAGTGTTTTACTAAAAGTTCTAGCCCTATATCTGATCTCCAACTTTGTTTACAGGGGTTTGCACTGGTTCGGCTCGGTTTGGAAACTACAGCTCGATGAAGTACCCTCAAAACAAACTGAACTCGGCATATGACAGCCAAATTTCAGACAACCAAACCAGTGCTGATTTCGACAGAAATGTGGAATTTTGAGCAACTTATGCATATTTTCATGGTTTGAGCCTTAAATAAAGTTTGTTCTATATAAAATTATCTACAACTTTTATTTAGGGCTCACAGCCATGCAAAGCCTCTAGCTTGCAGATTTGAAACAGTCAAAGCAAACAGCCCTAGGAGGCACTCAAGGTCAAACCATCATCTAGGGACTTAATTAGACAAAGTGCTTAATACAAACATTGTTCCATTTAGTGTTCTAAGCATCATTGAGTTACTGTAGAGCACATTTGACAACTTGGCAAGTCATGACATACCATCGATCAAGCATAGCAAGCATGAGACGATCATTACATGAACTCAAACATGGAAATACATAATAACTTATCATAAACATGCATATATGAGATGATGATGATGCTCATGACCAATTTATGCAGGTGATTTGGTGAGCCAACACCTGGGGTGTTACAATTATGACTTGTCTGAACATCAAATGATTTTTGCTGCTTCTAGTGCTTTAACAAAATATGCTTTGACTACATGGAAACATATTTGTAGGCACAACAAAGTTCCACAAACTTGGACAGATTTTAAAATGCTTTTTCGAGATGAATATGTTCCTAAGTATTATGCTGATTGTTTGCTTGCAAAATTAGACAACTTGAAGCAAGGTAGTAGGACTATCAATGAATACTATCATACCTTTAAGATTTGTGTCATGTTTGGTGGATTAGATGAATGCAAGGAAGATGTTATGAGTAGGTTCATGAAAGGGCTCAAATCTGAAATTCAAACCTTGTTAATTAGCAAATCATACAACAATATTGGTTCATTGTTTTGGCTTGCTCTTAGTGCTGAACACGATATTCTTTTTATCTGCGAGTACTTGCATGAATGATGTGAACCATAACATTGAAATTTTGTACACTTTGCATGCTGTTCAAGAGCAACAAATAGTGGAACCTGCTGCTGATTTATGTTTGTCAAAACATGAATTACTAGTTGTTCCTTGTGATAAAGAGGACTTGTGTGATGATCATTCTTTTTACTCCTATGGCACAAGTAGTGAATAAATCTGATACTTTTGGTTTTGAACCACATAAGTGTGCAAAAGAAAAGCTTTTTTCATCCTATTACTTGTGCACAAGATGAACTGAATTTGTTGTCTTCTTTAAATACTCTAGTTTATATTGAATTCGATATTCTTTGTGATCTAAACTGTTTGGAGGAGAAGGTTTTTGCATATTCTAAATTGTCATTCTTGTCGAATCATACATATCACTTTATTGGCAAATATAATTGCAAAGGAGAGTATATGGTGCATAAAATTTATATTTGCTCTAATCTAAAATATCCTTTTGGGCTACAATATCATGATCAAATAGGGGGCTGCACTAACACTAACAATGTCTTGCAAAGTCCTTCTAGTTTTTCTCTTAAGCAACAGGGTCAACCCAAAGAAGGGGAGAATTGCTGGTTGTCGCTTTGCAGCATACTAGTCAGTCCAAGTTCCAACATCAAGGCACCTTTTGGATGCCACCGGGGCAAGTCGAGGACGACTTGCAGCCAAGAAAGGGAGCATGATGAGGACATCACCAGCTCAGATATGACCATATTAATGGCTTTTAAACATCAGGTGAATCAATCCTATATCATGATTATCTTGGCTACATTCGATGAATTGTTGCTGCGCCATGATGTGTGTTCATTGTCCTTTTCAGAAATACATTCATGGATCAAAAAGAGTGTTCAACACACATGGAATACATGGATGGTTCATGAAGTTGATTGGGGACGAGGTCCAAGTAAACATAACGTCCTCCACCAAGCCACCACGTCACCTTTGGCACAAGGAAAGAAAGACTCCAAATCCAACACGTTTTGGAATTGGATTCGGACTGCAGAACAACTCCAGATTGCACGGGCCACCACGACTTCATATGGACTCCGACTGGGATGTTCTAGGACTTCTTGGAAAGCTTATAAAGTCTACTTTCATATGGATCCAGAATCATGTCCATATCTGCACCGAGGCAACCGGAGTCATCCATTTAATACAGAGACTTTCCTGTTTAGGGTGCTGTGTCACCTGATTGTGCCCGATGGGCCGTGTATCAAGTGGGGCCCAATAGGGGTGCGTCCTAGGGTTGTGGGACGACCTATACCAGGTCAAGGTCGTCCTCTACCCTCTCATATACCCGCATAGCCGCCACAAATAGATTGGGTTTTGTTTAGATCAAGTTTAGCCTTCGCTACTTGCTTGTAAGCTCGCGTGCTGGATCAGCCGCCCGTCTTCTTGTCTTGAACCCCACTTCATTGGAGATTGAGTTTGAAACCTTCATTTACATCTAATAATTTAGTACTTGTTCTACTTGTTCTTGCTGGTTCTTCGATTGCTTGCGGGGACGAGTGCCCTAGTGGCGGGTGTCGCGCTCCACAAGATCGTGACAGCCATTGGGGTGGTGTATCGGTTGCTAAGGCGCAGTCTTGGAGGGCTGTAGTCGAGCCGTGAACGTCATCTCCATTCACCAATCGAGTTATCCCACATCTCTCATCGAAAGATCGAGCAAAAACCCTAACGGGTTCATATCAGATATGGACCTGAGACTGGATCCATATGAAAGTAGACTTGATAAGCTTTCCAACAAATATTAGAACGTCCCAATTGGAGTCCATATGAAGCCATGGTGACCCGAACAAGTTGGACATGTTCTGCAGTCCGAATCCAATTCCAAAACGTATTGGATTTGGACTCCTCCTTTCCTTAGGCTAGAAGTTACGTGGTGGCCTGATTGAGGACGTTGAGGATACTTGGACTTGGCCTCCAATCATCTTTGTTAAGGTTCCATGCTTCCCATATGCAAACATCCCTTCACAAGTTGGCATTGCCTCACACATTCGAGCGCAGCCATCGTAAACCCTTTCCTTGTTGTTCTTTTTCTGTTTCCATGTTGGCCTTCTCCTTCATTCCTGAGCAAAACAAGAGTGCACGTGTCTCCAAGATCTAAACAAGATGGATAGGAGCTCAAGAGGGAACTCACTTGATGATTAAGTTGACGAGCACGAGCATGAGTAAGAGACCAGCAATAGGTACTGGTGTTGGCGGGGATGCATTGCTGTTGTTGATGTCCTCATCATCCTCCCCTTCTTGCATTTGAGTCGTCCTCGACTCAAGCTCATCCTCCTCTCCCAAATATGGTCTCAAATCTGCAATGTTAAATGTGGGACTAACCCCAAAATCTGCAGGCAATTCGAGCTTATATGCATTGTCATTAACTTTCTTTAGCACTTTAAATGGTCCTGCAGCCCTAGGTAACAATTTAGATTTGCGCAGTTTAGAAAACCTGTCCTTTCTTAAATGCAACCAAACTAAATCTCCAGGTTCAAATTTTAATTCCTTTCTACCTTTGTCACCAGCAAGCTGATATCTAGCATTCACACACTCTATGTTTTGCTTAGTTGTTTCATGAAGTTTCAACATCAACTCAGCACGCTTAGTAGCTTGAAAATTTAACATTTCAGAAGATGGCAAAGGCATTAAATCAATTGGAGCACGAGGCAATAAACCATAAACAATCTGAAATGGGCACATCTTTGTAGTAGAATGCAGCGATCGATTATAAGCAAATTCAATATGAGGCAAGCATTATTCCCACATCTTAATATTCTTTTTTAAAACAGCCCTTAACATAGTAGATAAAGTTCTATTCACAACCTCAGTTTGACCATCAGTTTGGGGATGACATGTAGTAGAAAATAAAAATTTAGTCCCCAATTTTGTTCATAAAGTCTTCCAAAAATGACTAAGAAATTTAGCATCACGATCAGAAACAATTGTGTTGGGCACACCATGTAAACGAACAATTTCTCGAAAGAACAAATCAGCAATATGAGTAGCATCATCAGTTTTATGGCATGGTATGAAATGTGCCATCTTAGAAAATCTATCAACAACCACAAACACACTATCACGTCCCTTCTTGGTCCTTGGCAATCCCAACACAAAATCTATAGATATATCCTCCCAAGGAGCATTAGGAACAGGTAGAGGTAAATACAAACCGTGTGGATTTAACCATGACTTTGCCTTTTGACATGTTGTGCAACGAGCTACAAACCTCTCCACATCTCTTCTCATCTTTGGCCAAAAGAAATGACCAGCAAGTATGTCCTCGGTCTTCTTTGCTCCAAAATGTCCCATCAAGCCTCCTCCATGCGCTTTCCCGCAACAACAACAAACGAACGGAGCTAGCTGGAATGCATAGCTTGTTAGCTCTAAACACAAACCCATCACTAACGAAGAATTTGTTCCACCCTTTTCCATCTTTACAATGCAACAACACTTCTTTAAAATCAGCATCATTAACATATTGGTCTTTAATCGTTTCTAATCCAAAGATCTTATAATCAAGTTGATTCAGCAAAGTATATCGCCTTGACAAAGCATCAGCAATGATATTCTCCTTCCCTTTCTTGTGCTTAATAACATAAGGAAAGGATTCAATAAATTCTACCCACTTAGCATGTCTTCGATTCAGCTTTCCTTGACTACGAATATGTTTCAAAGATTCATGATCAGAATGAATAACAAACTCTTTGGGCCACAAATAATGCTGCCATGTCTTTAATGTTCGAACAAGAGCATATAATTCTTTATCATAAGTGGAATAATTCAGAACAGGCCCACTCAGTTTCTCACTAAAATATGCCACAGGTTTACCCTCTTGTAACAAAACACCACCCAAACCAATCCCACTAGCTTCACATTCGAGCTCAAAAGTCTTATTAAAATCAGGAAGTTGTAGGAGAGGTGCATGTGTTAACTTATCTTTCAACAAGTTGAAGGAATTCTCTTGTACTTCACTCCAATTAAAAGGCACTCCCTTCTTTGTAAGCGCATTCAACGGTGCAGCAATGGTGCTGAAATCCTTCACAAAACGACGATAGAATCCAGCAAGTCCTAGGAAACTCCGTACTTGGGTGATAGTCTTTGGTATAGGCCATCCTGTATAACTTCTACCTTGGCTTGATCAACCTCAATTCCCCTGTGGAGTCACAACATAGCCAAGAAAAGACACTCGATCGGTGCAAAAGGTGCACTTCTCAAGGTTACCAAACAAACGTGCATCGCGTAGAGCATCAAAAACAGCACGTAAGTGATCAAGATGTTCATCCATAGATTTCTTTGTAGATCAATATATCGTCAAAGTAGACTACAACAAATTTGCCAATGAAAGCACGCAAAACCTCATTCATTAGTCTCATGAAAGTACTAGGTGCATTAGTTAACCCAAAAGGCATTACCAACCACTCATATAAGCCGAACTTAGTTTTGAAAGCTGTTTTCCATTCATCTCCTAATTTCATACGAATCTAGTGGTACCCACTACGCAAATCAACCTTGGAAAACATAATGGCACCACTCAATTCATCAAGCATATCATCTAAACGGGGAATAGGGTGTTGATACCGAATGGTGATATTATTAATAGCCCTACAATCAACACACATACGCCATGTTCCATCTTTCTTAGGCACTAAAATAACCGGAACAGCACAAGGACTAAGAGACTCACGTACGTAACCTTTGTCGAGTAGTTCTTGCACTTGACGCTGAATCTCCTTTGTTTCTTCGGATTGGTCCCTGTATGGCGCACGGTTTGGCAATGAGGCACCGGGAATCAAGTCGATCTGATGCTCAATCCCTCGAAGTGGTGGCAGCCCCGGTGGTATTTCACTTGGAAACACATCAGAATACTCCTGCAAAATGTTAGCAATAGCAGGAGGCGAAGAATGCTGCATATCATGAAGGGAGATCAATGCATCTTTGCATACTAAAACATAAGCAACAGAAGTGGATGCATTGAACTCATTAATATCAGATTTAGTAGCAAGCAAGCAATTTCCTTTCAATTTTATCTCATCTTTCTTATCAGCAACAGATTTTGCATTTTGATTGCTCTCACTTTTGGCCTTTGCAGCTTTAGCAATATCATTTTGCATAATAGCTTCAGGAGACATAGGATGCAACACAATTTTTCTATCATGGTATAGAAAAGAATACTGATTTGCTCTACCATGATGCATAGAATCTCTATCAAATTGCCAAGGTCTACCTAGCAGAATATTACATGCTTGCATAGGCACAACATCACATTCAACAACATCTTTATAGGATCCAATGGAAAAATTAATTCGCACAAGTCTAGTTACCTTTGCCTTACCACTATTGTTTAGCCATTGAATGTAATATGGATGTGGGTGTGGTTTGGTGGTAAGCACAAGCTTCTCCACCATGTCATTGCTTGGCCAAGTTGTTGCAGCTACCTCCATCAATGATCATACAAAGACGAACGCTCTTTGATGACACACTTCGTTTGAAACAATGTGTGTCGCTGATTTTGTTCGGCCTTCTCCATTTGAGTGCTAAGCACACGCTGCACAATGAGGCTCTCATAGCGGTCTGCGTCACAGCATTAATATGTTCTTCTAAATTGTCTTCGCTACCTGCATGGTCAGCCGCAAGCAATGCAAGTGTATCTTCATCAAAATCACTAGCAGAGGAGTACCCACCATCAGCGTTGACTACCAAAACATGCTTGTTAGGGCAATCACGCTGCATGTGTCCATAGCCCTTGCATCGATGACACTGGACATCCCTTGTTCTTCCTGTGGAGACAACCGAATTCGCACTAGCAGCTGGTGTCTAAACAGATTTGGTTGCTGAATTTGTGGAAGAATCACGTGGTTTGTCACTAGAGGAAGATGGTGGCGCTGTTAATCGGCTTGTTGGGGAAGGTGCACGACCCGACACGGAGGTAGATGTGCGTTGCTGCCATGATATAGATTTCCCTGCAGAAACGTTAGACTTGGCACTAAAACGTCGTCCCTGCACTTCCCTTTCAGCTTTACAAGCAAGATGAAACAAACGGGTTATGTTAGCATAATCTTTATAGGCAAGGATGTCCTGAATTTCACGATTTAACCCACCTAAAAATCTAGCCATAGCAGATTCCTCTTCCTCCTCTAAGTTACATCGCAGCATACCCATTTGTAATTCCTGATAATATTCTTCTACACTTTTAGCACCTTGCCTCAATTGCTGCATCTTATTTAACATATCGCGTGCATAG
Organism: Chrysopogon serrulatus; assembly: GCA_015844335.1. Taxonomy (NCBI): domain Eukaryota; kingdom Viridiplantae; phylum Streptophyta; class Magnoliopsida; order Poales; family Poaceae; genus Chrysopogon; species Chrysopogon serrulatus. The sequence goes on from JADLZL010002491.1 coordinate 73,542, forward strand.
TAAGAAGGAACAAATCTAGCCCTCATAACTCGTTTCAATGCATCCCAAGTTTGAGGTATGTTATTAGGATTTTTCTTGCCGTGTTCTATCCACCAAACAGAAGCAAAATCAGTAAACTCACTAGTAGCAGCCCTAACACGAGTATCATCGGGGAAAATTGTGACATGCAAACTTTTGTTCAACAGCAATCTCCCAAGTAATGTATGCATCAGGATCGTACTTACCATCAAAAGGAGGGATTTTAAATTTAATCTTGCTGAAAGCATCGTTATTATTGCGTACCTCGCGTCGGCGGTGACCACCCATACCTCTATGGTTGTGATGTAGGCGACATCGATCACGAGTGTCTTGATCATCATATTCAGAATCAGCCGTGTAATCATCCTCATATTTATCATCCTCTCGATCTTCCTCCTTGGTTTCTTCTGTTTACTTCTCTTTATGCGTTGCGTGGAAGTCATCGAAACGCTTGAGAAGTGCAGCAAGACTCTTATCCACACCAGAAACAGATGCTTCCAAACTTGCGAGCCTGGTATTGGTGGCGATCTGCGTGGTCTCCAATTGCCCAAGCTTGTCATTCGTCACCTGCAAGTCTGATTCAAGTCCCTCTCGTGTGCAGCTTCACCTTCCTCCGAAAATGTTGTATGATGCCCTTAGTGCGAGGAGATTGTGGCATTTGGTTATTGTCATCTGATCCGACATGGTTCAACAAAAAAACACAGTGGAAACAAGAAGATAGGTGAAGAAATAAATGCCCTACAGCTAATAGGACGTGGCTGCAGCAAGGCACTCTCTATCAACCTGTTTAACAAGTTCTTACCAATTCTTACCTAGCTCAACAGGAGGGATCGGCGACCACAAGTGTGCAGCGATAGAATAAAGTGTATCGGCGCCGTAGCAACAAGACCTGTCAAGCTGTAGAATATATGGAGCTATAGGAGGGTTGAAACAAGGAACGAACTAGCACCACGTTAGTGATAAAAGCAAGCTGAATAAACGTTCAACGGCGGTACTGTGCTGGTCCTAGGCTAGACCATGCTAGAGACGCGAGCCTAGACACAAACAAAGTCACGACACAACAAGAAAGAGGCACATGAACAGCAAGCTATCACCCCTTCTTTTCCTTCTCTCCTCTTTTTTTTTTTTTTCTTTCTCTTTTTTTTTTTTTTTTTTTTTTCTTTTTTTTTTTGCTTTGCACAACTAGAACAAATCTGAATGTTCACAAATCAGATTTCAGAAAAAAAACTTTCAATATATTTCTCTTTCTTTTCAGGGGTGACAAGAATGCAACTAGCAACTCAGATTTTTCTTTGTGTGAACAAAATTTGATTGATAATTGAGAGGATGGATATGGTGCAATGAAGATCGATATGGTAGTAACGTTTTCAGCGGAGATGTATATGGTGGTGGTGATGGCAGCAGAGATGTAAAAAAAACTGATAGTGACCAAAACGTGACAAGAACTCGAAACTCTAAAGGACTAGAACTAAAACCAGCAACGGACACGACCGAAGCAAACGCAAACTCAACAAGCCCTAACTAACTAGTACTAGCCACGGCACAAAGGTTTTATAGGATTATGGAAAAACTAATCTACTATATTTTTTTGCTTATCTGGACTATAGGAAAAAAAATAAAACACGAAGGATTGAAAGTCTCTCACCGACAAACCTTGCTCTGATTACCAACAGATATGAACCCGTTAGGGTTTTTGCTCGATCTTCCGATGAGAGGTGTGGGATAACTCGATTGGTGAATGGAGATGACGTTCACGGCTCGACTACAGCCCTCCAAGACTGCGCCTTAGCAACCGATACACCACCCCAATGGCTGTCACGATCTTGTGGAGCGCGACACCCGGCCACTAGGGCACTCGTCCTGCAAGCAATCGAAGAACCAGCAAGAACAAGTAGAACAAGTACTAAATTACTAGATGTAAATGAAGATTTCAAACTCAATCTCCAATGAAGTGGGGTTCCGAAGACAAGAAGACGGGCGGCTGATCCAGCACGCGCGCTTACAAGCAAGTAGCGAAGGCTAAACTTGATCTAAACAAAACCCAATCTGTTTTTGACGGCTATAGAGGTATATGTGAGGGTGGAGGACGACCTCAGACCTGGTTGGGGTCGTTCTACAACCCTAGGACGCGCCCCTGTTTGGCCCCACTTGATACACGGGCCATCGGCCCAAAATAAGGTGACGCAGCACCGTTGGCAGAAAACCTATCGGCCGCATTTGGATCATTGCCGCTGCGTCTGAGAAGATATGGACCTGAGACTGGATCCATACGAAAGTAGACTTGATAAGCTTTCCAACAAATATTAGAACGTCCCAATTGGAGTCCATATGAAGCCATGGTGACCCGAACAAGTTGGATCGATACCACGTTTGGAGTCAATGGTAATCTCGTCGCACGTTCAATGCACGACTTTCGGGAAGCGCACCACAGGTGTGCAAAAAAAATTTTATTGCGCCAGATGCTTATCTTAGGTGACGTAGAACAAGTGCACAGTCGTTACCACGTTTGGAGTCAGTGGTAATGTCGTCGCACGTTCGATGCACGGCTTTCGGGAACACAGCAGAAGTGTGCAAAAAAATTTTGTTGCACCGGATGCTCATCTTAGGTGGCGTGGAACAAGTGCACGGTCGTTACCACGTTTGGAGTCAGTGGTAATCTCGTCGCACGTTCGATGCACGACTTTCGGGAAGCGCACCACAGGTGTGCAAAAAAATTTTGTTGTGCCAGATGCTTATCTTAGGTGACGTGGAACAAGTGCACAGTCGTTACCACGTTTGGAGTCAGTGGTAATGTCGCCGCACGTTTGATGCACGGCTTTTCGGAAGAAGCACACCAAAAGTGTGCAAAAAATTTTGTTGCACCGGATGCTCATCTTAGGTGACGTGGAACAAGTGCACGGTCGTTACCACGTTTGGAGTCGGTGGTAATCTCGTCGCACGCGTTCGATGCACAGCTTTTCGGGGAAGCGCACCACAAGTGTGCAAAAAAAATTTTGTTGCATCGGATGCTCATCTTTGGTGACGTGGAACAAGTGCACGGTCGTTACCACGTTTGGAGTCAGTGGTAATCTCGTCGCACGTTCGATGCACGACTTTCGGGAAGCGCACCACAGGTATGCAAAAAAAAAATTTATTGCGCCAGATGCTTATCTTAGGTGACGTGGAACAAGTGCACAGTCGTTACCACGTTTGGAGTCGATGGTAATGTCGCCGCACGTTCGATGCACAGCTTTTCGGGGAACACACCAGAAGTGTGCAAAAAAATTTTGTTGCACCGGATGCTCATCTTAGGTGGCGTGGAACAAGTGCACGGTCGTTACCACGTTTGGAGTCAGTGGTAATCTCGTCGCACGTTCGATGCACGACTTTCGGGAAGCGCACCACAGGTGTGCAAAAAAATTTTGTTGTGCCAGATGCTTATCTTAGGTGACGTGGAACAAGTGCACAGTCGTTACCACGTTTGGAGTCAGTGGTAATGTCGTCGCACGTTTGATGCACGGCTTTCGGGAAGCACACCAGAAGTGTGCAAAAAAATTTTGTTGCACCGGATGCTCATCTTAGGTGGCGTGGAACAAGTGCACGGTCGTTACCACGTTTGGAGTCAGTGGTAATCTCGTCGCACGTTCGATGCACAGCTTTCAGGAAGCGCACCACAAGTGTGCAAAAAATTTTTGTTGCATCGGATGCTCATCTTTGGTGACGTGGAACAAGTGCACGGTCGTTACCACGTTTGGAGTCAGTGGTAATCTCGTCGCACGTTCCATGCACGACTTTCGGGAAGCGCACCACAGGTGTGCAAAAAAAATTTTATTGCGCCTGATGCTTATCTTAGGTGACGTGGAACAAGTGCACGGTCGTTACCACGTTTGGAGTCAGTGGTAATGTCGCCGCACGTTCGATGCACGGCTTTCGAACACACCGAAGTGTGCAAAAAAATTTTGTTGCACCGGATGCTCATCTTAGGTGGCGTGGAACAAGTGCACGGTCGTTACCACGTTTGGAGTCAGTGGTAATCTCGTCGCACGTTCGATGCACGACTTTCGGGAAGCGCACCACAGGTGTGCAAAAAATTATGTTGTGCCAGATGCTTATCTTAGGTGACGTGGAACAAGTGCATAGTCGTTACCACGTTTGGAGTCGGTGGTAATGTCGTCGCGACGCGTTTCATGCACGGCTTTTCGGGAAGCACACCGAAGTGTGCAAAAAAATTTTATTGCACCGGATGCTCATCTTAGGTGACGTGGAACAAGTGCACGGTCGTTACCACGTTTGGAGTCAGTGGTAATCTCGTCGCACGTTCGATGCACAGCTTTCGGGAAGCGCACCACAAGTGTGCAAAAAAAATTTTGTTGCATCGGATGCTCATCTTTGGTGACGTGGAACAAGTGCACGGTCGTTACCACGTTTGGAGTCAGTGGAAATCTCGTCACACGTTCGATGCACGACTTTCGGGAAGCGCACCACAGGTGTGCAAAAAATTTTGTTGTGCCAGATGCTTATCTTAGGTGACGTGGAACAAGTGCACAGTCGTTACCACGTTTGGAGTCAGTGGTAATGTCGTCGCACGTTTCATGCACGGCTTTCGGGAAGCACACCAGAAGTGTGCAAAAAAATTTTGTTGCACCGGATGCTCATCTTAGGTGACGTGGAACAAGTGCACGGTCGTTACCACGTTTGGAGTCAGTGGTAATCTCGTCGCACGTTCGATGCACAGCTTTCAGGAAGCGCACCACAAGTGTGCAAAAAAATTATGTTGCATCGGATGCTCATCTTTGGTGACGTGGAACAAGTGCACGGTCGTTACCACGTTTGGAGTCGGTGGTAATGTCGTCGCACGTTCGATGCACACGACTTTCGGGAAGCGCACGACAAGTGTGCAAAAAAAATTTTATTGCGCCAGATGCTTATCTTAGGTGACGTAGAACAAGTGCACAGTCGTTACCACGTTTGGAGTCGGTGGTAATGTCGTCGCACGTTCGATGCACGGCTTTTTCGTGAACACACCGAAGTGTGCAAAAAAATTTTGTCGCACCGGATGCTCATCTTAGGTGGCGTGGAGCAAGTGCACGGTCGTTACCACGTTTGGAGTCAGTGGAAATCTCGTCACACGTTCGATGCACGACTTTCGGGAAGCGCACCACAGGTGTGCAAAAAAATTTTGTTGTGCCAGATGCTTATCTTAGGTGACATGGAACAAGTGCGCAGTCGTTACCACGTTTGGAGTCAGTGGTAATGTCGTCGCACGTTTCATGCACGGCTTTCGGGAAGCACACCAGAAGTGTGCAAAAAAATTTTGTTGCACCGGATGCTCATCTTAGGTGACGTGGAACAAGTGCACGGTCGTTACCACGTTTGGAGTCGGTGGTAATCTTGTCGCGCGTTCGATGCACAGCTTTTCAGGGAAGCGCACCACAAGTGTGCAAAAAATTTTGTTGCATCGGATGCTCATCTTTGGTGACGTGGAACAAGTGCACGGTCGTTACCACGTTTGGAGTCAGTGGTAATCTCGTCGCACGTTCGATGCACACGACTTTTGGGAAGCGCACGACAAGTGTGCAAAAAAAATTTTATTGCGCCAGATGCTTATCTTAGGTGACGTAGAACAAGTGCACAGTCGTTACCACGTTTGGAGTCAGGGGTAATGTCGTCGCACGTTCGATGCACGGCTTTCGGGAACACACCAGAGGTGTGCAAAAAAATTTTGTCGCACCGGATGCTCATCTTAGGTGGCGTGGAACAAGTGCACGGTCGTTACCACGTTTGGAGTCAGTGGTAATCTCGTCGCACGTTCGATGCACGACTTTTGGGAAGCGCACCATAGGTGTGCAAAAAAATTTTGTTGTGCCAGATCCTTATCTTAGGTGACGTGGAACAAGTGCCCAGTCGTTACCACGTTTGGGGTCAGTGGTAATGTCGTCGCACGTTTGATGCACGGCTTTCGGGAAGCACACCAGAAGTGGGCAAAAAAATTTTGTTGCACCGGATGCTCATCTTTGGTGACGTGGAACAAGTGCACGGTCGTTACCACGTTTGGAGTCAGTGGTAATCTCGTCGCACGTTCGATGCACGGCTTTCGGGAAGCGCACGCACCACAAGTGTGCAAAAAAAATTTTGTTGCATCGGATGCTCATCTTTGGTGACGTGGAACAAGTGCACGGTCGTTACCACGTTTGGAGTCGAGTGGTAATCTCGTCGCACGTTCGATGCACGACTTTCGGGGAAGCGGACCACAGGTGTGCAAAATAAAATTTTATTGCGCCGGATGCTTATCTTAGGTGACGTGGAACAAGTGCACAGTCGTTACCACGTTTGGAGTCGGTGGTAATGTCGTCGCACGTTCGATGCACGGCTTTCGGAACACACCGAAGTGTGCAAAAAATTTTTTTGCGCCGGATGCTCATCTTAGGTGGCGTGGAACAAGTGCCCGGTCGTTACCACGTTTGGAGTCGTGGTAATCTCGTCGCACGCGTTCGATGCACGACTTTCGGGAAGCGCACCACGGTGTGCAAAAAAATTTTGTTGTGCCGGATGCTTATCTTAGGTGACGTGGAACAAGTGCCACGTCGTTACCACGTTTGGAGTCGGTGGTAATGTCGTCGCACGTTCGATGCACGGCTTTCGGGGAACACACCGAAGTGTGCAAAAAATTTTGTTGCACCGGATGCTCATCTTAGGTGGCGTGGAACAAGTGCACGGTCGTTACCACGTTTGGAGTCGGTGGTAATCTGGTCGCACGTTCGATGCACGACTTTTCGGGAAGCGCACCACGGGGAGTGCAAAAAATTTTGTTGTGCCGGATGCTTATCTTAGGTGACGTGGAACAAGTGCACGGTCGTTACCATGTTTGGAGTCGGTGGTAATGTCGTCGCACCTTTCATGCACGGCTTTCGGGAAGCACACCAGAAGTGTGCAAAAAAATTTTGTTGCACCGGATGCTCATCTTAGGAGACGTGGAACAAGGGCACGGTCGTTACCACGTTTGGAGTCAGTGGTAATTTCGTCGCACGTTCGATGCACGCTTTCGGGGAAGCGCACCACAAGTGTGCAAAAAATTTTGTTGCATTGGATGCTCATCTTTGGTGACGTGGAACAAGTGCACGGTCGTTACCACGTTTGGAGTCAGTGGTAATCTCGTCGCACGTTCGATGCACACTTTTTCGGGAAGCGCACGACAAGTGTGCAAAAAAAATTTTATTGAGCCAGATTCTTATCTTAGGTGACGTAGAACAAGTGCACAGTCGTTACCACGTTTGGAGTCAGTGGTAATGTCGTCGCACGTTCGATGCACGGCTTTCGGGAACACAGCAGAAGTGTGCAAAAAAATTTTGTCGCACCGGATGCTCATCTTAGGTGGCGTGGAACAAGTGCACGGTCGTTACCACATTTGGAGTCAGTGGTAATCTCGTCGCACGTTCGATGCACGACTTTCGGGAAGCGCACCACAGTGTGCAAAAAAATTTTGTTGTGCCAGATGCTTATCTTAGGTGACGTGGAACAAGTGCACAGTCGTTACCACGTTTGGAGTCAGTGGTAATGTCGTCGCACGTTCGATGCACGGCTTTCGGGAACACACTAGAAGTGTGCAAAAAATTTTGTTGCACCGGATGCTCATCTTAGGTGGCGTGGAACAAGTGCACGGTCGTTACCACGTTTGGAGTCGGTGGTAATCTGGTCGCACGTTCGATGCACGACTTTCGAAGCGGACCACAGGTGTGCAAAAAAATTTTGTTGTGCCGGATGCTTATCTTAGGTGACGTGGAACAAGTGCACAGTCGTTACCATGTTTGGAGTCAGTGGTAATGTCGTCGCACGTTCGATGCACGGCTTTCGGGAACACACCGAAGTGTGCAAAAAATTTTGTCGCACCGGATGCTCATCTTAGGTGGCGTGGAACAAGTGCACGGTCGTTACCACGTTTGGAGTCAGTGGTAATCTCGTCGCACGTTCGATGCACGACTTTTGGGAAGCGCACCACAGGTGTGCAAAAAAATTTTGTTGTGCCAGATGCTTATCTTAGGTGACGTGGAACAAGTGCACAGTCGTTACCACGTTTGGAGTCAGTGGTAATGTCGTCGCACGTTTGATGCACGGCTTTCGGGAAGCACACCAGAAGTGTGCAAAAAAATTTTGTTGCACCGGATGCTCATCTTTGGTGACGTGGAACAAGTGCACGGTCGTTACCACGTTTGGAGTCAGTGGTAATCTCGTCGCACGTTCGATGCACAGCTTTCAGGAAGCGCACCACAAGTGTGCAAAAAAATTTTGTTGCATCGGATGCTCATCTTTGGTGACGTGGAACAAGTGCACGGTCGTTACCACGTTTGGAGTCAGTGGTAATCTCGTCGCACGTTCGATGCACGACTTTCGGGAAGCGGACCACAGGTGTGCAAAATAAAATTTTATTGCGCCAGATGCTTATCTTAGGTGACGTGGAACAAGTGCACAGTCGTTACCACGTTTGGAGTCAGTGGTAATGTCGCCGCACGTTCGATAAACGGCTTTCGGGGAACACACGAAGTGTGCAAAAAATTTTGTTGCACGGATGCTCATCTTAGGTGGCGTGGAACAAGTGCACGGTCGTTACCACGTTTGGAGTCGGTGGTAATCTCGTCGCACGTTCGATGCACGACTTTCGGGGAAGCGCACCACGGTGTGCAAAAAATTTTGTTGTGCCGGATGCTTATCTTAGGTGACGTGGAACAAGTGCGGTCGTTACCACGTTTGGAGTCGATGGTAATGTCGCCGCACGTTCGATGCACGGCTTTCGGGGAACACGTAAGTGTGCAAAAAATTTTGTTGCACCGGATGCTCATCTTAGGTGCGTGGAACAAGTGCACGGTCGTTACCACGTTTGGAGTCAGTGGTAATCTGGTCGCACGTTCGATGCACGACTTTCGGGAAGCGCACCACAGGTGTGCAAAAAATTTTGTTGTGCCGGATGCTTATCTTAGGTGACGTGGAACAAGTGCACAGTCGTTACCATGTTTGAGTCGGTGGTAATGTCGGCGCACGTTTCATGCACGGCTTTCGGGAAGCACACCAGAAGTGTGCAAAAAATTTTGTTGCACCGGATGCTCATCTTAGGAGGCGTGGAACAAGTGCACGGTCGTTACCACGTTTGGAGTCGGTGGTAATCTCGTCGCCGCACGTTCGATGCACAGCTTTCGGGGGAAGCGCACCACAAGTGTGCAAAAAAAATTTTGTTGCATTGGATGCTCATCTTTGGTGACGTGGAACAAGTGCACGGTCGTTGCCACGTTTGGAGTCGATGGTAATCTCGCCGCACGTTCGATGCACACGACTTTCGGGAAGCGCACGACAAGTGTGCAAAAACAATTTTATTGAGCCAGATGCTTATCTTAGGTGACGTAGAACAAGTGCACAGTCGTTACCACGTTTGGAGTCAGTGGTAATGTCGTCGCACGTTCGATGCACGGCTTTCGGGAACACACCAGAAGTGTGCAAAAAAATTTTGTCGCACCGGATGCTCATCTTAGGTGGCGTGGAACAAGTGCACGGTCGTTACCACATTTGGAGTCAGTGGTAATCTCGTCGCACGTTCGATGCACGACTTTCGGGAAGCGCCCCACAATGTGCAAAAAAATTTTGTTGTGCCAGATGCTTATCTTAGGTGACGTGGAACAAGTGCACAGTCGTTACCACGTTTGGAGTCAGTGGTAATGTCGTCGCACGTTCGATGCACGGCTTTCGGGAACACACTAGAAGTGTGCAAAAAAAATTTGTTGCACCGGATGCTCATCTTAGGTGGCGTGGAACAAGTGCACGGTCGTTACCACGTTTGGAGTCAGTGGAAATCTGGTCGCACGTTCGATGCACGACTTTCGGGAAGCGCACCACAGTGTGCAAAAAAATTTTGTTGTGCCAGATGCTTATCTTAGGTGACGTGGAACAAGTGCACGTCGTTACCACGTTTGGAGTCAGTGGTAATGTCGCCGCACGTTTGATGCACGGCTTGGGGGGAACACACTAGAAGTGTGCAAAAAATTTTGTTGCATCGGATGCTCATCTTAGGTGGCGTGGAACAAGTGCACGGTCGTTACCACGTTTGGAGTCAGTGGTAATCTGGTCGCACGTTCGATGCACGACTTTCGGGAAGCGGACCACAGGTGTGCAAAAAAATTTTGTTGTGCCAGATGCTTATCTTAGGTGACGTGGAACAAGTGCACAGTCGTTACCATGTTTGGAGTCAGTGGTAATGTCGTCGCACGTTCGATGCACGGCTTTCGGGAACACACCAGAAGTGTGCAAAAAAATTTTGTTGCACCGGATGCTCATCTTAGGTGGCGTGGAACAAGTGCACGGTCGTTACCACGTTTGGAGTCAGTGGTAATCTCGTCGCACGTTCGATGCACGACTTTTGGGAAGCGCACCACAGGTGTGCAAAAAAATTTTGTTGTGCCAGATCCTTATCTTAGGTGACGTGGAACAAGTGCACAGTCGTTACCACGTTTGGAGTCAGTGGTAATGTCGTCGCACGTTTGATGCACGGCTTTCGGGAAGCACACCAGAAGTGGGCAAAAAAATTTTGTTGCACCGGATGCTCATCTTTGGTGACGTGGAACAAGTGCACGGTCGTTACCACGTTTGGAGTCAGTGGTAATCTCGTCGCACGTTCGATGCACAGCTTTCAGGAAGCGCACCACAAGTGTGCAAAAAAATTTTGTTGCATCGGATGCTCATCTTTGGTGACGTGGAACAAGTGCACGGTCGTTACCACGTTTGGAGTCAGTGGTAATCTCGTCGCACGTTCGATGCACGACTTTCGGGAAGCGGACCACAGGTGTGCAAAATAAAATTTTATTGCGCCAGATGCTTATCTTAGGTGACGTGGAACAAGTGCACAGTCGTTACCACGTTTGGAGTCAGTGGTAATGTCGTCGCACGTTCGATAAACGGCTTTCGGGAACACACCAGAAGTGTGCAAAAAAATTTTGTTGCACCGGATGCTCATCTTAGGTGGCGTGGAACAAGTGCACGGTCGTTACCACGTTTGGAGTCGAGTGGTAATCTCGCCGCACGTTCGATGCACGACTTTTTGGGAAGCGCACCACAGTGTGCAAAAAAATTTTGTTGTGCCAGATGCTTATCTTAGGTGACGTGGAACAAGTGCACAGTCGTTACCACGTTTGGAGTCAGTGGTAATGTCGTCGCACGTTCGATGCACGGCTTTCGGGAACACACCAGAAGTGTGCAAAAAAATTTTGTTGCACCGGATGCTCATCTTAGGTGCGTGGAACAAGTGCACGGTCGTTACCACGTTTGGAGTCAGTGGTAATCTGGTCGCACGTTCGATGCACGACTTTCGGGAAGCGCACCACAGGTGTGCAAAAAAATTTTGTTGTGCCAGATGCTTATCTTAGGTGACGTGGAACAAGTGCACAGTCGTTACCATGTTTGGAGTCAGTGGTAATGTCGGCGCACGTTTCATGCACGGCTTTCGGGAAGCACACCAGAAGTGTGCAAAAAAATTTTGTTGCACCGGATGCTCATCTTAGGAGACGTGGAACAAGTGCACGGTCGTTACCACGTTTGGAGTCAGTGGTAATCTCGCCGCACGTTCGATGCACGACTTTTCGGAAGCGCACCACAAGTGTGCAAAAAATTTTGTTGCATTGGATGCTCATCTTTGGTGACGTGGAACAAGTGCACGGTCGTTACCACGTTTGGAGTCGAGTGGTAATCTCGTCGCACGTTCGATGCACACGCAAAAAATTTTTTCGGAAGCGTTACAAGTGTGCAAAACAAAAAATTTTATTGAGCCGATGCTTATCTTAGGTGACGTGAGAACAAGTGCACAGTCGTTACCACGTTTGGAGTCGGTGGTAATGTCGTCGCACGTTCGATGCACGGCTTTTGGGAACACACCGAAGTGTGCAAAAAAATTTTGTTGCACCGGATGCTCATCTTAGGTGGCGTGGAACAAGTGCACGGTCGTTACCACATTTGGAGTCAGTGGTAATCTCGTCGCACGTTCGATGCACGACTTTCGGGAAGCGCCCCACAATGTGCAAAAAAATTTTGTTGTGCCAGATGCTTATCTTAGGTGACGTGGAACAAGTGCACGGTCGTTACCACTTTTGGAGTCGGGTGGTAATGTCGTCGCACGTTCGATGCACGGTTTTCGGAAACGCACCAGAAGTGTGCAAAAAAAATTTGTTGCACCGGATGCTCATCTTAGGTGGCGTGGAACAAGTGCACGGTCGTTACCACGTTTGGAGTCAGTGGAAATCTGGTCGCACGTTCGATGCACGACTTTCGGGAAGCGCACCACAGGTGTGCAAAAAAAATTTTGTTGTGCGGATGCTTATCTTAGGTGACGTGGAACAAGTGCACGGTCGTTACCATGTTTGGAGTCGGTGGTAATGTCGTCGCACGTTCGATGCACGGCTTTTCGGGGAACACACCAGAAGTGTGCAAAAAAAAATTTTGTCGCACCGGATGCTCATCTTAGGTGGCGTGGAACAAGTGCACGGTCGTTACCACGTTTGGAGTCTATGGAAATCTGGTCGCACGTTCGATGCACGACTTTTCGGGAAGCGCACCACAGGTGTGCAAAAAAATTTTGTTGTGCGGATGCTTATCTTAGGTGACGTGGAACAAGTGCACACGGTCGTTACCATGTTTGGAGTCAGTGGTATGTCGTCGCGTTCGATGCACGGCTTTCGGGAACACACGACAAGTGTGCAAAAAATTTTGTCGCGCCGGATGCTCATCTTAGGTGACGTGGAACAAGTGCACGGTCGTTACCACGTTTGGAGTCGGTGGTAATGTCGTCGCACGCGTTCGATGCACGACTTTTGGGAACACACCACAGGTGTGCAAAAAATTTTGTTGTGCCGATGCTCATCTTAGGTGGCGTGGAACAAGTGCACGGTCGTTACCACGTTTGGAGTCGAGTGGTAATGTCGTCGCACGTTTGATGCACGACTTTTGGGAAGCGCACCACAGGGGTGGGCAAAAAAATTTTGTTGTGCCGGATGCTCATCTTTGGTGACGTGGAACAAGTGCACGGTCGTTACCACGTTTGGAGTCAGTGGTAATGTCGTCGCACGCTTGATGCACAGCTTTTCGGGAAGCGCACCACAAGTGTGCAAAAAATTTTGTTGCATCGGATGCTCATCTTAGGTGGCGTGGAACAAGTGCACGGTCGTTACCACGTTTGGAGTCAGTGGTAATCTCGTCGCACGTTCGATGCATGACTTTCGGGAAGCGGACCACAGGTGTGCAAAAAAAATTTTATTGCGCCAGATGCTTATCTTAGGTGACGTGGAACAAGTGCACGTCGTTACCACGTTTGGAGTCAGTGGTAATGTCGCCGCACGTTTGATAAACGGCTTTTTGGGAACACACCGAAGTGTGCAAAAAATTTTGTTGCATCGGATGCTCATCTTTGGTGGCGTGGAACAAGTGCACGGTCGTTACCACGTTTGGAGTCAGTGGTAATCTCGTCGCACGTTCGATGCACGACTTTCGGGAAGCGCACCACAGGTGTGCAAAAAAATTTTGTTGTGCCAGATGCTTATCTTAGGTGACGTGGAACAAGTGCACAGTCGTTACCACGTTTGGAGTCAGTGGTAATGTCGTCGCACGTTCGATGCACGGCTTTCGGGAACACACCAGAAGTGTGCAAAAAAATTTTGTTGCACCGGATGCTCATCTTAGGTGGCGTGGAACAAGTGCACGGTCGTTACCACGTTTGGAGTCAGTGGTAATCTGGTCGCACGTTCGATGCACGACTTTCGAAGCGCACCACGGGTGTGCAAAAAATTTTGTTGTGCCAGATGCTTATCTTAGGTGACGTGGAACAAGTGCACAGTCGTTACCACGTTTGGAGTCAGTGGTAATGTCGTCGCACGTTTCATGCACGGCTTTCGGGAAGCACACCAGAAGTGTGCAAAAAATTTTGTTGCACCGGATGCTCATCTTAGGTGACGTGGAACAAGTGCACGGTCGTTACCACGTTTGGAGTCAGTGGTAATCTCGTCGCACGTTCGATGCACAGCTTTCAGGAAGCGCACCACAAGTGTGCAAAAAAATTTTGTTGCATTGGATGCTCATCTTTGGTGACGTGGAACAAGTGCACGGTCGTTACCACGTTTGGAGTCAGTGGTAATCTCGTCGCACGTTCGATGCACACGACTTTCGGGAAGCGCACGACAAGTGTGCAAAAAATTTTATTGAGCCAGATGCTTATCTTAGGTGACGTAGAACAAGTGCACAGTCGTTACCACGTTTGGAGTCAGTGGTAATGTCGTCGCACGTTCGATGCACGGCTTTCGGGAACACACCAGAAGTGTGCAAAAAAATTTTGTCGCACCGGATGCTCATCTTAGGTGGCGTGGAACAAGTGCACGGTCGTTACCACGTTTGGAGTCAGTGGTAATCTCGTCGCACGTTCGATGCACGACTTTTGGGAAGCGCACCACAGGTGTGCAAAAAAATTTTGTTGTGCCAGATCCTTATCTTAGGTGACGTGGAACAAGTGCACAGTCGTTACCACGTTTGGAGTCAGTGGTAATGTCGTCGCACGTTTGATGCACGGCTTTCGGGAAGCACACCAGAAGTGTGCAAAAAAATTTTGTTGCACCGGATGCTCATCTTTGGTGACGTGGAACAAGTGCACGGTCGTTACCACGTTTGGAGTCAGTGGTAATCTCGTCGCACGTTCGATGCACGACTTTCGGGAAGCGCACCACAGGTGTGCAAAAAAATTTTATTGCGCCAGATGCTTATCTTAGGTGACGTGGAACAAGTGCACAGTCGTTACCACATTTGGAGTCAGTGGTAATGTCGTCGCACGTTCGATGCACGGCTTTCGGGAAACACACCAGAAGTGTGCAAAAAAATTTTGTTGCACCGGATGCTCATCTTAGGTGGCGTGGAACAAGTGCACGGTCGTTACCACGTTTAGAGTCAGTGGTAATCTCGTCGCACGTTCGATGCACGACTTTCGGCAAGCGCACCACAGGTGTGCAAAAAAATTTTGTTGTGCCAGATGCTTATCTTAGGTGACGTGGAACAAGTGCACAGTCGTTACCACGTTTGGAGTCAGTGGTAATGTCGTCGCACGTTCGATGCACGGCTTTCGGGAACACACCAGAAGTGTGCAAAAAAATTTTGTTGCACCGGATGCTCATCTTAGGTGGCGTGGAACAAGTGCACGGTCGTTACCACGTTTAGAGTCAGTGGTAATCTCGTCGCACGTTCGATGCACGACTTTCGGGGAAGCGCACTGGGCCAGGTGTGCAAAAAAATTTTGTTGTGCCAGATGCTTATCTTAGGTGACGTGGAACAGGTGCACAGTCGTTACCACGTTTGGAGTCAGTGGTAATGTCGTCGCACGTTTCATGCACGGCTTTTGGGAAGCACTCCAGAAGTGTGCAAAAAAATTTTGTTGCACCGGATGCTCATCTTAGGTGACGTGGAATAAGTGCATGGTCGTTACCCGTTTGGAGTCGGTGGTAATCTCGTCGCGCGTTCGATGCACACACGCTTTCAGGAAGCGCACCACAAGTGTGCAAAAAATTTTGTTGCATCGGATGCTCATCTTTGGTGACGTGGAACAAGTGCACGGTCGTTACCACTTTTGGAGTCGGGTGGAAATCTCGCCGCACGTTCGAGCACGGTTTTTGAAGCGCACCATAAGTGTGCAAAAAATTTTGTTGCATCGGATGCTCATCTCTGGTGACGTGGAACACGTGCACGGTCGTTACCACGTTTGGAGTCGGTGGTAATCTCGCCGCACGCTCGATGCACGACTTTCGGGAAGCGCACCACAGGTGTGGAAAAAATTTTGTTGTGCCGGATGCTTATCTTAGGTGACGTGGAACAAGTGCACAGTCGTTACCACGTTTGGAGTCGGTGGTAATGTCGCCGCACGTTTCATGCACGGCGGCTTTCGGGGAAGCACACCGAAGTGTGCAAAAAAATTTTGTTGCACCGGATGCTCATCTTAGGTGACGTGGAACAAGTGCACGGTCGTTACCACGTTTGGAGTCTATGGTAATCTCGTCGCACGTTCGATGCACAGCTTTCAGGAAGCGCACCACAGGTGTGCAAAAAAATTTTGTTGCATCGGATGCTCATCTTTGGTGACGTGGAACAAGTGCACGGTCGTTACCACGTTTGGAGTCAGTGGTAATCTCGTCGCGCGTTCGATGCACACGACTTTCGGGAAGCGCACGACAAGTGTGCAAAAAAAAATTTTACTGCGCCAGATGCTTATCTTAGGTGACGTAGAACAAGTGCACAGTCGTTACCACGTTTGGAGTCAGTGGTAATGTCGTCGCACGTTCGATGCACGGCTTTCGGGAACACACCAGAAGTGTGCAAAAAAATTTTGTCGCACCGGATGCTCATCTTAGGTGGGGTGGAACAAGTGCACGGTCGTTACCACGTTTGGAGTCAGTGGTAATCTCGTCGCACGTTCGATGCACGACTTTTGGGAAGCGCACCACAGGTGTGCAAAAAAATTTTGTTGTGCCAGATCCTTATCTTAGGTGACGTGGAACAAGTGCACAGTCGTTACCACGTTTGGAGTCAGTGGTAATGTCGTCGCACGTTTGATGCACAGCTTTCGGGAAGCACACCAGAAGTGTGCAAAAAAATTTTGTTGCACCGGATGCTCCTCTTTGGTGACGTGGAACAAGTGCACGGTCGTTACCACGTTTGGAGTCAGTGGTAATCTCGTCGCACGTTCGATGCACGACTTTCGGGAAGCGCACCACAGGTGTTCAAAAAAAATTTTATTGCGCCAGATGCTTATCTTAGGTGACGTGGAACAAGTGCACGTCGTTACCACGTTTGGAGTCGGTGGTAATGTCGCCGCACGCTCGATGCACGGCTTTCGGGGAACACACCGAAGTGTGCAAAAAATTTTTTGCACCGGATGCTCATCTTAGGTGGCGTGGAACAAGTGCACGGTCGTTACCACGTTTAGAGTCGATGGTAATCTCGCCGCACGTTCGATGCACGACTTTCGGAAGCGCACCACAGGTGTGCAAAAAAATTTTGTTGTGCCGATGCTTATCTTAGGTGACGTGGAACAAGTGCACGTCGTTACCACGTTTGGAGTCGGTGGTAATGTCGTCGCACGTTCGATGCACGGCTTTCGGGGAACACACCGAAGTGTGCAAAAAAATTTTGTTGCACCGGATGCTCATCTTATTTGGCGTGGAACAAGTGCACGGTCGTTACCACGTTTAGAGTCAGTGGTAATCTCGTCGCACGTTCGATGCACGACTTTCGGGAAGCGCACCACAGGTGTGCAAAAAAAATTTTGTTGTGCCGATGCTTATCTTAGGTGACGTGGAACAAAAAGTCGTTACCACGTTTGGAGTCAGTGGTAATGTCGTCGCACGTTTCATGCACGGCTTTTGGGAAGCACTCCAGAAGTGTGCAAAAAAATTTTGTTGCACCGGATGCTCATCTTAGGTGACGTGGAATAAGTGCATGGTCGTTACCCCGTTTGGAGTCAGTGGTAATCTCGTCGCGCGTTCGATGCACAGCTTTCAGGAAGCGCACCACAAGTGTGCAAAAAAATTTTGTTGCATCGGATGCTCATCTTTGGTGACGTGGAACAAGTGCACGGTCGTTACCACTTTTGGAGTCAGTGGAAATCTCGTCGCACGTTCGAGCACAGTTTTCGGGAAGCGCACCATAAGTGTGCAAAAAAATTTTGTTGCATCGGATGCTCATCTCTGGTGACATGGAACACGTGCACGGTCGTTACCACGTTTGGAGTCAGTGGTAATCTCGTCGCACGTTCGATGCACGACTTTCGGGAAGCGCACCACAGGTGTGGAAAAAAATTTTGTTGTGCCAGATGCTTATCTTAGGTGACGTGGAACAAGTGCACGTCGTTTACCACGTTTGGATCCAGTGGTAATGTCGTCGCACGTTTCATGCACGGCTTTCGGGAAGCACACCAGAAGTGTGCAAAAAAATTTTGTTGCACCGGATGCTCATCTTAGGTGACGTGGAACAAGTGCACGGTCGTTACCACGTTTGGAGTCTATGGTAATCTCGCCGCACGCTCGATGCACGCTTTTCAGGAAGCGCACCACGTGTGTGCAAAAAAATTTTGTTGCATCGGATGCTCATCTTTGGTGACGTGGAACAAGTGCACGGTCGTTACCACGTTTGGAGTCGTGGTAATCTCGCCGTCGCTGCGTTCGATGCACACGACTTTCGGGAAGCGCACGACAAGTGTGCAAAAAAATTTTATTGCGCCAGATGCTTATCTTAGGTGACGTAGAACAAGTGCGGGGTCGTTACCACGTTTGGAGTCGGTGGTAATGTCGTCGCACGCTCGATGCACGGCTCGGGGGAACACACCAGAAGTGTGCAAAAAATTTTGTCGCACCGGATGCTCATCTTAGGTGGCGTGGAACAAGTGCACGGTCGTTACCACGTTTGGAGTCGGGTGGTAATCTCGCCGCACGTTCGATGCACGACTTTTTGGGAAGCGCACCACAGGTGTGCAAAAAAATTTTGTTGTGCCGATCCTTATCTTAGGTGACGTGGAACAAGTGCACAGTCGTTACCACGTTTGGAGTCGAGTGGTAATGTCGTCGCACGCTTGATGCACGCTTTCGGGAAGCACACCGAAGTGTGCAAAAAAAATTTTGTTGCACCGGATGCTCCTCTTTGGTGACGTGGAACAAGTGCACGGTCGTTACCACGTTTGGAGTCAGTGGTAATCTCGTCGCACGCTCGATGCACGACTTTCGAAGCGCACCACAGGTGTTCAAAAAAATTTTATTGCGCCAGATGCTTATCTTAGGTGACGTGGAACAAGTGCACGGTCGTTACCACGTTTGGAGTCGGATGGTAATGTCGTCGCACGTTCGATGCACGGCTTTCGGGAACACACCGAAGTGTGCAAAAAAAATTTTGTTGCACCGGATGCTCATCTTAGGTGGCGTGGAACAAGTGCACGGTCGTTACCACGTTTAGAGTCGTGGTAATCTCGTCGCACGTTCGATGCACGACTTTCGGGAAGCGCACCACAGGTGTGCAAAAAAAAATTTTGTTGTGCCGGATGCTTATCTTAGGTGACGTGGAACAAGTGCACGTCGTTACCACGTTTGGAGTCAGTGGTAATGTCGTCGCACGTTCGATGCACGGCTTTCGGGAACACAACCAGAATTGTGCAAAAAAATTTTGTTGCACCGGATGCTCATCTTAGGTGGCGTGGAACAAGTGCACGGTCGTTACCACGTTTAGAGTCAGTGGTAATCTCGTCGCACGTTCGATGCACGACTTTCGGGAAGCGCACCACAGGTGTGCAAAAAAATTTTGTTGTGCCAGATGCTTATCTTAGGTGACGTGGAACAGGTGCACAGTCGTTACCACGTTTGGAGTCAGTGGTAATGTCGTCGCACGTTTCATGCACGGCTTTTGCGAAGCACTCCAGAAGTGTGCAAAAAAATTTTGTTGCACCGGATGCTCATCTTAGGTGACGTGGAATAAGTGCACGGTCGTTACCCCGTTTGGAGTCAGTGGTAATCTCGTCGCGCGTTCGATGCACAGCTTTCAGGAAGCGCACCACAAGTGTGCAAAAAAATTTTGTTGCATCGGATGCTCATCTTTGGTGACGTGGAACAAGTGCACGGTCGTTACCACTTTTGGAGTCAGTGGAAATCTCGTCGCACGTTCGATGCACAGTTTTTGGGAAGCGCACCATAAGTGTGCAAAAAAATTTTGTTGCATCGGATGCTCATCTCTGGTGACGTGGAACAAGTGCACGGTCGTTACCACGTTTGGAGTCAGTGGTAATCTCGTCGCACGTTCGATGCACGACTTTCGGGAAGCGCACCACAGGTGTGGAAAAAAATTTTGTTGTGCCAGATGCTTATCTTAGGTGACGTGGAACAAGTGCACAGTCGTTACCACGTTTGGAGTCAGTGGTAATGCCGCCGCACGTTTCATGCACGGCTTTTCGGGAAAGCACACCGAAGTGTGCAAAAAATTTTGTTGCACCGGATGCTCATCTTAGGTGACGTGGAACAAGTGCACGGTCGTTACCACGTTTGAGTCTGTGGTAATCTCGTCGCACGTTCGATGCACAAGCTTTTCAGGAAGCGCACCACAAGTGTGCAAAAAAATTTTGTTGCATCGGATGCTCATCTTTGGTGACGTGGAACAAGTGCACGGTCGTTACCACGTTTGGAGTCAGTGGTAATCTCGTCGCGCGTTCGATGCACACGACTTTCGGGAAGCGCACGACAAGTGTGCAAAAAAAATTTTATTGCGCCAGATGCTTATCTTAGGTGACGTAGAACAAGTGCACAGTCGTTACCACGTTTGGAGTTAGTGGTAATCTCGTCGCACGTTCGATGCACGGCTTTCGGGAACACACCAGAAGTGTGCACAGTCGTTACCACGTTTGGCTTCAGTGGTAATGTCGTCGCATGTTTGATGCACGGCTTTCGGGAAGCACACCAGAAGTGTGCAAAAAAATCTTGTTGCACCGGATGCTCATCTTTGGTAACGTGGAACAAGTGCACGGTCGTTACCACGTTTGGAGTCAGTGGTAATCTCGTCACACGTTCGATGCAGAGCTTTCAGGAAGCGCACCACAAGTGTGCAAAAAATTTTTGTTGCATCGGATGCTCATCTTTGGTGACGTGGAACAAGTGCACGGTCGTTACCACGTTTGGAGTCAGTGGTAATCTCGTCGCACGTTCGATGCACGACTTTCGGAAAGCGCACTACAGGTGTGCAAAAAAAATTTTTATTCCGCCAGATGCTTATCTTAGGTGATGTGGAACAAGTTCACAGTCGTAACCACGTTTGGAGTCAGTGGTAATGTCGTCGCACGTTCGATGCACGGATTTAGGGAACACACCAGAAGTGTGCAAAAAAATTTTGTTGCACCGGATGCTCATCTTAGGTGGCATGGAACAAGTGCACGGTCGTTACCACGTTTGGAGTCAGTGGTAATCTCGTCGTGGAACAAGTGCACGGTCGTTACCACGTTTGGAGTCAGTGGTAATCTCGTCGCACGTTCGATGCATGGCTTTCGGGAAGCGCACCACTGTGGCAGAACCTTCTAAATTATATGGCCCACAAGCACCTGACATTGTCCTTAAGACCTCTGTCAACCGTACTTGAGTACCACATAACCTAGAATGTCCTGTCGGGTGAAACCCCGATGAACCACGTTTCCTCCAGGATCGATACTTACAGAGACATCACAGTATTACAACAGTTTTCATATACAAAATACCAGAGTAGCGGAAGACTTACAATAGCTTAATTTACAAAACTTTTGTCAAACTTATACAAACCGAGTAACATTATTACAAAACAACGGAAGTATCATTACTTAACTTTATTACAATCACACAACGAAAGCGCCCTGCCCACGGGCCACACAATCTATTCCTCGTCAGTCACTTCATCAACGACCGTCATGCAGCAAGGGCCGTAGCACACTTGCTCACACGGTTCACCTGCAACAGGGGTTGAACAAACCCTGAGTACAAAAAGTACTCCGCAAGACTTACCCGACCAAAAATTGGGGAGAAGACTCAGGAATGCTGGCTAGTGGGAATCAAGGTAAGGCTTTAGCAAGATCAAATGACACCTTTGCAAAAAGAGACTAAGCCAATCCTTACTGTACTACATCAATCACTTGTCAACCATGTACCGGATTCAAAACTTTCCATCATCAACTTCTATTATTACTACGATGCTGGTGCTTGGATCGAGTCTCCCATATCGTGGAGCAACGACGATTCGAATCGCTTTATATACCCAGCTGGGGCTTCCTAGCCACACGATGTATGCAGGACCGGACATCTTACATACATCAACTCACGCTTGCATTTCTCCCGGCCAGAACGGGTCCTAGCCACGAGGTACAGTACACCATCTCCCTACGCCGCTGTCCCCTTCCACGGTGGCCCCGTAGGATGGGTACACGCTACTCTCGTCCCGGTATCCGTTCTCGTCAAAGATAGTACAAGGGAGCTTACCGCCATTAGCATGCGACTAGTACTATCCAATAACCTCATGATCCCAGGGCCAAGGCAACGAACGGTGCTTAACCGACTCACAAGTGGGACGACACTACACCGGGGCACTAGCCCCTCCCCGGTGCAAGTCACTCCACCCGGTCTCAATTTACTCATCATCATGCTCTTGTTGCGTACCCTTGACCCGATCAAAGTGAAGGGATACCAACAAGTAACATCAGGTTTTCGTAATTGCCCTCAGCGGGGATATTGTTATCACATTTTTGGAAAACGTTTC
The DNA here is from genome assembly GCA_015844335.1 of Chrysopogon serrulatus. NCBI lineage: Eukaryota > Viridiplantae > Streptophyta > Magnoliopsida > Poales > Poaceae > Chrysopogon > Chrysopogon serrulatus. The sequence continues at coordinate 95,841 of JADLZL010002491.1, forward strand.
ATTTGTAAAGCCTAGGCTATCAGCAAGACTAAGCATACACTAGCATTTGCGAAATCAAAACAGGTATTCAGGGTGTATAGCAAGGTACGGTAAATGCACCAAAGTAGGATATCACACAACTCCTATTACCTAATGCATCATATCAGGAACATACAATATAAAAGATTTTCGAAATACAAGGAAGGTTTGAATGCATCCGGGGCTTGCCTTGGGGCTCGACGAAGTTAGTAGCAGCGATGGCACTGCCGAGATCGGGACCAACCTTCTCACACTGATAACCTTCCTCCGAGACGGGAGTCGGATCGACTACACGATTGAGATGCATGATTACAACGCAAGTAATAAAAGGAGCATGCGATAATGATGCAACGATTGTTAACTTATCTTGAGTACAACTTTCCTTCCCGGTAACCTTGCACTAAGGAGGTATAACTAGCGTCGACGACGACGGACTAACGTTACGCAATCAACATGAAATGCCGAAGGTCATTAGGGTTAATGACCTAGGGTCATCACTCAATCCTAAAATCAAGCAACGCTAAAAGTGATTAGGGTTGATTACTAATTTATTAACCATTTTCACAGTTGTTGAAAGCCACTAATTAACTTGCTAACTGGAGATTAGTTAAACCCTAATTAATCAAAGGATTAATTATTTAAACATTAATTAATCAAGGTATTAATTAAGCATAATACAAAAATTAGTCAAAACATAATCAAACTTTACAATTAAGATCATTATTAACTAATTAGCACACAAAACAAATTTCATGATTTTTGGAGTTATACTTTATTTATTAAAAATCATGGAAGTGGCATTTATTAATTTAAAGAGCTAATTATATTATAAATAAAATTTATTGTAAAAACAAAGTTAGTATTTTTCCTAGGTAGAGCATCACTCAAGGAGCACAGAGCATATTTTTGCACATTTTTGCTTGCCCAAATGAAATTAATACAAAAAAATGAAAAACAGCATTTGGAAAAACAAAAAGGAAAAAGAGAAACAAAACCCTTCTCTTGCTGGGCCACTGTGCGGCCCGAGAGGCCCGTTTGGCCCGGCCCAACTTGGGACCGCTTGGCGCCCGCGCCCTCTTTCTCTCTCTCGCGGGCGGGACCTGCCGCCCCCTCTCCTTCCTTCGTCTCTCGGGGGGAGCGAGATGGCGGCACCACTGCTAGGCCGTTCTCGCCGGCAGCTACTTCGGGCGAGCCCAGGTACAAAAAACGGACTCTTCTCGTCCAAGGTGAACACGGCAAGCTGCTACCACGGCTACTACTCGCCCATTTGGAGCACGCGCGACGACGTCGTGACGGCTCGCCGTGGGCGGCGGCGACCAGTGTGACAGACGGCCACTTACCAACGTAACTCGACACGACAAAGCCATTTAGCTAGCGCAACCAAGCTATTAACTAACAGAGCGAGCACGACGGACCAGGCGGAGCTCACCGTCGACTGAAACCGGAGATGGAGAAGACGATGGCACGCGAGCGACTCAGGCGATTATAGCCGGCACTTCTCGGCTTGGATGGTAGACGAGATGGTGGTGGAGCTTTTGACAAAGCGCGAGGGGCGATGGCTCAGTGGACTGCGCGAATTTTGCCGTTGAAAACACGGCGGCCGGCGGTGACCAAAGGAGAAAAGACGACGGCGACAAGCACTGCACGGCTTATATAGGGCAAAGGGATGAGCGATAACGTGGCTAGCAGCTTCGCGGAGAGGGCGAGGTGGACGGCCGTGCGTGAAATCCGGGAAAGCGCCGGAATTGCCACGGCGGCCGGCGTCGGCATGGGCAGAGGAGAAAACAAGTTTCTCCCCCCCTGGTTACTGTAGCACAGGACAGCTCACCTTGCTCCTTTTTCAAAATTACTCCAAACTTTTGAATAAAAGTTGAAAAAATTCCCAAAATACAGATTGCACAAAAATTCATGCTCTACAACTTTCATTTAAGAAGTTTTATCAGAATCCAAATAATTTTTGAATTGCATTACAAATTCGAAAAAAGGTTTAAATTCCAACTTTTGGGATTTTAAAATTACTTTCAAATCTTGAATAAAAGATGAAAATCTCCAAAAATAAAAGTTGTTCCATTTCTCAAGATCTACAACTTTCATGTAGAAAGTTTTTTCATGAAACCAAATAATTTTTGAATTGGAGTTTAAAATGCAAAAGGGGACTATTCCAAATTTGGAGAACTTTTGAAATTAATTCAAATTTTATTCAAAAACTTGAAAAACTTTGTATACCAAAGTTGTAGAGATCAAAGAGATGCACAAACTGTATTTTTGGAGTTTTTCTAAATTTTGAATATTTTGAGATGAAATTGTAAAGGGGGCAAAAAACACTTTGAATTTCAGGATTTTGAAAAGGATTTTCAAATTGAACTTTTGGGCAATTAATTAATGGTGTTGTGGTACTTTTCAAACCCACACAATGGCATATTTTCAAAGTACAAAGTTCATACTTTGAAATAGTGCCATTGGTTAGCAACTTTTATTTAGAAAAATAATTATGGTTAGCTCATCAAAATTGAAAATGAAATTCAATTTCCCACACTTAGCCATCAAGCTAGGGTTTGGGATTTTGAATTCTAAATTCAAATTTAATTCTTCCTTGTACCTCATTTGCTTTGTAAAACATCTTTGGGGTGTGAGTTAGAGTTAGCCAAGCACTTGCAAACATCAAGATTCATTTTAGTTGATTGTTTTTATTAACAAAAGTAAACATGTGAGTGAAGTTTAAAGGCATTCACATACACATACGATATAAAAGAGCGCAACCAATCCTAAAATTAAATAAATTCACTTTGGTTGTTTGCATTTGTGTTCTCTAATTATGAATGCTCATGCAATGATGATGATGACATGGCAGGTTTAGGTTAACGTAACACCGTGGGTGTTACAACCACGTGCGCAAAAAAAAATTTATTGCGCCCGATGCTTATCTTAGGTGACGTGGAACAAGTGCACGGTCGTTACCACGTTTGGAGTCAGTGGTAATGTCGTCGCACGTTCGATGCACGTGCACGGTCGTTACCACGCGTTTGGAGTCGGTGGTAATCTCGCCGCACGCTCGATGCACGGCGGGAAGCGCACTACAGTGTGCAAAAAAAATTTTGTTGTGCGAGATGCTTATCTTTGGTGACGTGGAACAAGTGCACAGTCGTTACCACATTTGCAGTCGGTGGTAATGTCGTCGCACGTTTAATGCACGGCGGGAAGCACACCAGAAGTGTGCAAAAAAAATTTTGTTGCACCGGATGCTCATCTTTGGTGACGTGGAACAAGTGCACGGGCCGTTACCACGTTTGGACTCGGTGGTAATCTCGTTGCACGTTCGATGCACAGCTTTTAGGAAGCGCACCACAGGTGTGCAAAAAAAATTTTATTGCGCCAGATGCTTATCTTAGGTGACGTGGAACAAGTGCACAGTCGTTACCACTTTTTGGAGTCGGTGGTAATGTCGTCGCACGCTCGATGCACGGCTTTCGAACACACCGAAGTGTGCAAAAAATTTTGTTGCACCGGATGCTCATCTTAGGTGGCGTGGAACAAGTGCACGGTCGTTACCACGTTTGGAGTCGATGGTAATCTCGCCGCACGCCCGATGCACGACTTTCGGGAAGCGCACCGTAAGTGTGCAAAAAAAATTTTGTTGCACCGGATGCTCATCTTAGGTGACGTGGAACAAGTGCACGGTCGTTACTACGTTTGGAGTCAGTGGTAATCTCGCCGCACGTTCGATGCACACGACTTTCGGGGAAGCGCACCACAAGTGTGCAAAAAAATTTTATTACGCCGATGCTTATCTTAGGTGACGTGGAACAAGTGCACAGTCGTTACCACGTTTGGAGTCAGTGGTAATGTCGTCGCACGTTCGATGCACGGCTTTCGTGATGAGGACATGACTGGCTCAGATATGATCAAGTTAACCACTTCTAAACCAAAGGTGAAGTTAATCCATGTTAGGTTTACATTCTATATATTTGAAGAATTGTTGCTGCACCATAAATTGTGTATATTTTCATTTTCAGAATTACTTACATGGATCAAGGGAAGGTTTGATTGCATATGGAAAGCATGTATGGTTAATGAAGTTGATTGGGGACCAAGTCCATCTATTCCTAACATCCTCAACCAGGCCACCACGTCACTTTTGGCACAAGGAAAGAGAGAGTCCAATTCGAACACGGTTTGGATGTTGGATTCGGACTGCAGCAAAGCGCACAGTTGTGACAGTTACCACGATTGTGTATGGAGTCGGATTCAGGTGTTTCAGGATTTGTTGGAAAGCTTATCAAGTCTACTTTTGTATGGATCCAATCTCAAGTCCATATCTTCTCGGAGGCAGCGGCAATGACCCAAATAACGCCGACAGGTCGTTCTGTCCAGGGTGCTGCGTCACCTTATTTGAGCCCGATGGGCTGTGTATTGTCTTAGGGTCCATTAGGGACGTGTCCTAGTGTTGGAGCACGACCCAAACACCTTTGTGGTCGTCCTCCCCACGTCATATACCCCCTGGCCGCCGCCAAGAACACTTGGGTTTTGTTTTGTCGAGTTAGCGATTGTTGCCGCCTTTCAGCAAGACGTGTTGGATCAACCGTCCGTCGATTGTATTCAGAACCCCACTATCGTGTTGCTTCAGATTTAAACCTTCATATTTATTTGGCAATTCAGTGCTTGTTTATCTTTGATGAGGACATCACGAGTACATCTACACCAGCAGCACCACAGGCGCCTCCAGTTGCTCCTCCACCACAGGCGCCTACAGTTGATCATCCAGTTGGGCCAATCACTCGGGCCCGTGCAAGAGAATTAAACTTCATCATGCTGTTCAGGAACGAAGGCCCAGCAGAATAAGAAGATGGGCTAACAGGACAGCCCAAGATGGGGCGCCTAGGGTTGGAGCCGCAGCCCTTTCTTTGGGCGCGCGCCACCCCCTGCCCGCCGCCCCTTTATTTAGTCGGAGTCCCTTTTGTTTACAACTTGAGTTTTGTTTTACATCTAGCTTTAGCTACTCTCGAACACGCGCCAACCTGCGCTGTCTCGTGTAATTCAGAACTCCACCTTCGAGTGATATTAAGATTGCTTGGCGCGTCTTTTTCTTGTTCGTTTTTTCGATTGCGTGCAGGAATTGATCTTCGTGATCAGGCTGATCTCGCACCGGGCGAGGTTAGTAACCATTGGGAGTTGGTTCCGTGATTGCATTGGCGCTTCGGGTTCGCTCGTCGTAGTCGGATCGTGAGGGTCTACTTCCACCAAATCGAAATTATCCCCACTCACCGAAAGATCGGGCACTCCCCCTCTATCAAGTGGTATCAGGTTTCCAGGTTGATCGTGAGTTTTGTTTTTCCTTTCCCACAGTCCACTAAAAACCAAAACAAAATTTTTTCACGTTAAGTTCCTTGTCCCAAAGAACCGTTTAGCCTCGCACATTCTTTCAATAATCTGTGTTGAATTTGTGTGCTTACTCATTCAATTGTTGCTGGTCACTTGTGTTTAATCCCTTGTTTTTCTCTTTGTTCTCCTAACCCTAGTTTTCGCTGGCCGCCGTTTCGCTGCTTTCGCACACCGACCCCCCCTCGAGGCGCATACCCGCCTTGGTCGTGACAGATCACTGCGCCGCCGCATACCACCCCTCCGAGCGCCCCTCCCTATCCAAAACAAAGATAGAAAGAAATAAAAAAAGTACAAAAAAAGGGAAACAAAAAAAAAGAAGGAAAAAAAAGGAACAGGAAGAAGGAAGGTGCTCCGGTTTGGTTCGGTGGAAAGTTTCCTTGCGCGCGCCGTGAATCCCCTTGGTCACGATCCTCCCGACCCACTCTGCACCCCCCACGCATACATTGCCCTCCCTTGTTCATCTCCCTATCTCGCCTTACTCTAGAGAGAGAGAGAGAGAGTTCTTTTTACCGGAATACCCTGTACTTTTCGGAAAAAGTGTGTGCCGTCTTTTGCTGTTTGAGATCCTCTATGTTCATATTATCAGTTTTTGAGGAAAAAAAAAAAAAAAAATAGATCCAAAAAAAATCAAGAATTTGCATTTTTTGCCGCACCCCTCTCCCTCTTTGCCACCTCCTTTGTTTCCCACTTGTTTCCAGCAGCGTTGTTTCGTGTTTAGCACTATAATTCAACTTTGCATTATTGTTTGATTGTGCTAATCCTTGACTTGAGTGCAGCCTACCCAGAACTCCACATAGTTCTACGACGGGCTGACTTTGTTTCCCGTGCAATCGCTGCTCCAATCTTTCGAAAGTTCCTCCGGTCGGTTGCAGGTCGCCCCTGTGTGCTCGGTAAGAACGGATAAGGCATTGACAACAGCACTAGTGTGAGCGCATTGTGAGCCGTACACCCCTATTTTGGCATTGGTTTTGTGTTTGCGCTAACCATGGCAGGCGGCAACGAAAAAAGGATGAACAGCTGCAGGACATGCGGACACAGATTGATGGACTTGTCGGAGACATCAAGACGATGCATGAACGGATGGATTCCACGGTCACTACGGGCGACCGAGCGGTTCGATCAGCTTGACCTCGCGCAGACGACCACTAAGACCACGCCGACACCATCATGTCACGCCTCGATGCTTTGAGTACGATGGTCACCGATCTCCGGAAGGATTACGGAGGTGACACGGAGCAGGACGGTGGACACCGTCAAGGCCGTGCTCGCCGTGTGCCACGCCACCAGTGGTAATGATTCTTTTGCTAAGATAAAATTTAAAATTCCATCTTTTAATGGCAAATATGATCCCCGCTGCATATCTTGATTGGGAATTAGAAGTCGAAAGCAGAAATTTGCATGCCATGATATTCCTCCTACTTCTCAAGTTAAAGCTGCTATTAGTGAATTTACTGATTTTGCTTTAATTTGGTGGCGTGAATATAAACAAAAACATCCCGCTACAGCTCCAACCACATGGGATCAATTGAAAGCTGCTATGCGCCACAGATTTGTACCTTCCTATTATGCCCGCGATTTGCTTAATAAAATGCAACGTTTTCAGCAAGGTTCACAATCTGTAGAGGACTATTACCAGGAATTGCAAAAAGGCATGATTCGTTGTGGGTTAGTTGAGGACAATGACGCTGCTATGGCACGATTTCGTGGTGGTTTAAACCGTGAAATTCAGGATATACTTGATTATAAGGAGTATTATGATATCACCACATTATTTGAATTTGCTTGCAAAGCTGAACGTGAAATGCAGGGACGCCGCTCGAAGCCATATTCTAACTCTTTTGCAGGACGAAGCTCGACATCTGGTTCAGCACCCGCACCCCCTGCACCGTCCACGCCCGCCACTACACCGCGTGAACGGGCAACCACTTCTGCAGGTGCTCCCCCGTCCCCAGGCGCAGCACCTTCCACAGGCCGCACACGGGATATTCAGTGCTTTCGTTGCAAAGGATTTGGCCACGTGTCTCGGGACTGTCCGAACAAGCGTGTCTTGCTCATTCGTGACGATGGTGAGTATTCTTCCGCTAGTGATTCTGAAGATATTCAACACGCTATGCTTGCCACTGACCATGCAGCAAAGGCGGACGTACATGTCAACCCGGGCGACGCCGATAGGTATGAAAGTCTTGTTGTGCAGCGTGTTCTTAGTACACAGGCCGCTCCGCCCGAGAAGAATCAGCGACACACTCTTTTCCATACCAAGGGCGTTGTGCAGGAGCGGTCCATTCGCATCATCATCGACAGCGGCAGCTGCAACAATTTGGCGAGTAGTACTGCGATGGTTGAACAGTTGTCTTTACCCACTCGTAAGCATCCACATCCATATCACATTCAATGGCTTAATGATGGTGGGAAAATTAGAATTACTCGCTCGGTCCGTGTTCCTTTCTCCATGGGTGCTTATTCTAATTTTGTCGATTGTGATGTTATTCCCATGGACGCATGCTCTCTGTTACTTGGGCGACCTTGGCAATATGATACTGATAGTTTGCATCATGGTCGTTCAAATCAATATTCTTTCATGTTTAAGGGTCAGAAAATAATTATACATCCAATGACACCTGAACAAATTCTTAAAGATGATCTTGCTAGAGCTGCTAAAATTGCTAAACAACTTGAACCATCGACCTCTGTTAATTCTGAAATCAAGTTGAATGCCCCTGTTTTGCTTGCTACACGTGCTGATTTCGATGAGTTACGCGATGCTCCTTTGCCATGCTATGCCCTTATCTGCTGTAGTGTGCTCGTTTCACTTGATGCTGCACCATGTTTGGATATTCCCCCTGCAGTTGCTAACATTTTGCAGGAGTACGCTGATGTCTTTCCAAAAGATTTGCCACCGGGACTCCCACCACTTCGTGGCATTGAGCACCAGATCGACCTCATCCCCGGCGCACAGCTTCCGAACCGCGCACCATACCGTACAAATCCGGATGAGACGAAGGAAATACAGCGCCAGGTACAGGCGTTGCTTGACAAGGGTTATATTCGTGAGTCTCTTAGCCCTTGCTCCGTTCCCGTGTTACTTGTTCCAAAGAAAGATGGCTCATGGCGTATGTGTGTAGACTGTCGTGCTATTAATAACATTACCATTCGCTACCTATATCCTATACCACGCCTTGATGATATGCTAGATGAGCTGAGTGGTGCCATTCTTTTCACTAAGATAGATTTGCGTAGTGGCTACCATCAGATTCGCATGAAATTAGGTGATGAATGGAAAACGGCTTTTAAAACGAAATTTGGGTTATATGAATGGTTGGTTATGCCGTTTGGTTTGACAAATGCTCCCAGCACATTTATGCGTTTGATGAATGAAGTTCTGAGGCCCTTCATAGGATTGTTTGTAGTTGTCTATTTTGATGATATCCTCATTTACAGCAAGTCTATGGAAGAGCATGTACAACATTTGCGTGCTGTTTTTGATGCGTTGCGTGTCGCCCACTTATTTGCTAACATTGAAAAATGCATGTTTTGCACACAACGTGTTTCGTTTCTTGGCTATGTTGTTACTCCACAGGGCATTGAGGTGGATAGCAGCAAGATCGATGCCATTCGGGCGTGGCCTACACCGACGACGGTTACACAAATTCGCAGCTTTCTTGGCCTTGCAGGTTTCTACCGCAGGTTTGTTCGTGATTTTAGCTCCATTGCAGCGCCTCTAGATGAGCTTACAAAGAAGGATGTTCCCTTTGCTTGGAGTGATTCGCAAGAGGTTGCGTTCAGCACCTTGAAAGATAAGTTAACCAATGCTCCTCTCTTGCAGTTGCCTAATTTTACTAAAGTGTTTGAACTTGAATGCGATGCTAGCGGTATTGGGCTAGGTGCTGTTTTGTTACAAGAAGGAAAGCCGGTTGCTTATTTTAGCGAGAAATTAAGTGGTGCTAGCTTGAATTATTCTACTTATGATAAGGAGCTTTATGCTTTAGTGCGCACTTTGCATACTTAGCAGCACTACCTTTGGCATCGCGAGTTTATAATTCATTCTCGATCATGAGGCTTTAAAACATATTCGTACCCAAACAAACCTGAATCGTCGTCATGCTAAATGGGTAGAATTCATTGAGTCTTTCCCTTACATTATTAAACACAAGAGCGGGAAGGAAAATGTTATTGCTGATGCTTTGTCTCGTCGCTATACCATGCTGTCACAGTTTTATTTTTAAAATCTTTGGCTTGCAAACTGTGAAGGATCAATATGTTGACGATGCTGATTTTAAAGATGCTTTCGCCCATTGTATTCATGGCAAACCATGGGGCAAATTTCACATACAGGATGGGTTCCTGTTTCGCGCTAACAAGCTGTGTGTTCCAGCTAGCTCGGTTCGTCGTTTGTTGTTAGAGGAAGCGCATGGAGGCGGTCTCATGGGGCACTTTGGCGTCTACAAGGCACATGAGGTGCTGGCTGCCCACTTCTTTTGGCCCCGGATGCGCTGATGTTGAGCGCCTTGTTGCACGCTGCGTTACTTGCCGAGAAAGCTAAGTCACGATTGAACAACCATGGTCTGTACATGCCTTTGCTGTTCCTACTTCCCCTTGGCTTGATATTTCTATGGACTTTGTTTTGGGATTACCTCGAACTAAGAAGGGGAGGGACAGTATTTTTGTGGTTGTTGATCGTTTCTCCAAAATGGCTCATTTCATACCTTGTCATAAGACTGATGATGCTAGCAATATTGCTGAATTGTTTTTTCGCGAGATTATTCGTTTGCATGGTATTCCAAATACTATAGTCTCGATCGTGATTCTAAGTTTCTCAGCCATTTTGGAGATCATTGTGGAATAAAATGGGAACTAAATTGCTGTTTAGCACAACTTGTCACCCTCAAACTGATGGACAAACTGAGGTGGTGAATCGAACTTTGTCAACCATGCTTAGGGTGTTTTAGATAAACACTTGAAACGTTGGGAAGATTGCTTGCCTCATGTTGAGTTTGCTTATAATCATGCAACGCATTCTTCTACAAAGATGTGTCCCTTTCAGGTTGTTTATGGTTATATTCCTCGGGCGCCTATTGATTTGTTTGCGCTTGATGCTGAGGACGCCCCACACATAGATGCCGCTGCACATGTTGATCAAATGATTAGCTTGCATGAGCAGACTCAACAAAACATTGCTGCTGCTAATGCTAAATATCAGGTTGCGGGTAGTAAAGGGAGAAAACAAGTTACTTTTGAACCGGGTGATCTGGTTTGGTTGCATTTGAGAAACGATCGTTTTCCTGCTTTACGTCGTTGTAAATTGATGCCACGTGCTGCTGGTCCTTTTAAAGTGCTAACCAAGATTAATGATAATGCTTATATCCTTGACCTGCCTGCGGAGTTTGGTGTTTCCATGAGTTTTAATGTTGCAGATTTGAAACCGTATGCGGGCGAAGATGAGGAGTTGCCGTCGAGGATGACTTCAGTTCAAGAAGGGGAGGATGATGAGGACATCACGAGTACATCTACACCAGCAGCACCACAGGCGCCTCCGGTTGCTCCTCCACCACAGCGCCTACAGTTGATCATCCGATTGGGCCAATCACTCGAGGCCCGTGCAAGAGAATTAAACTTCATCATCTTTGTTAAGGAGCGAAGGCCCAGCAGAATAAGAAGATGGGCTAACAGGACAGCCCAAGATGGGGCGCCTAGGGTTGGAGCCGCAGCCCTTTCTTTGAGCGCGCCACCCTCCCCCGCCGCCCCCTTTATTTAGTCGGAGTCCCTTTTGTTTACAACTTGAGTTTTGTTTTACATCTAGCTTTAGCTACTCTCGAACACGCGCCAACCTGCGCTGTCTCGTGTAATTCAGAACTCCACCTTCGAGTGATATTAAGATTGCTCGCGTCTTTTTCTTGTTCGTTTTTCGATAGCGTGCAGGAATTGATCTTCGTGATCAGGCTGATCTCGCACCGGCGAGGTTAGTAACCATTGGGAGTTGGTTCAGCGATTGCATTGGCGCTTCGGGTTCGCTCGTCGTAGTCTGATCGTGAGGGTCTACTTCCACCAAATCGAAATTATCTCCGCTCACCGAAAGATCGGGCACTCCCCCTCTATCAATCTTGTTCTTGCTAGTTCTTCGATTGCATGCAGGACGAGTGCCCTAGTGGCCGGGTGTCGCGCTCCACAAGATCGTGACAGCCATTGGGGTGGTGTATCGGTTGCTAAGGCGCAGTCTTGGAAGGCTGTAGTCGGGCCGTGAATGTCATCTCAATTCACCAATCGAAGTTATCCCACGCCTCTCATCGAAAGATTGGGCAAAAACCCTAACGGGTTCACATCAATTCGGGAACACACCAGAAGTGTGCAAAAAAATTTAGTTGCACCGGATGCTCATCTTAGGTGGCGTGGTGCAAGTGCACGGTCGTTACCACGTTTGGAGTCAGTGGTAATCTCGTCGCACGTTCGATGCACGACTTTCGGAAGCGCACCACAGGTGTGCAAAAAAATTTTGTTGTGCCAGATGCTTATCTTAGGTGACGTGGAACAAGTGCACAATCGTTACCACGTTAGGAGTCAGTGGTAATGTCGTCGCACGTTTGATGCACGGCTTTCGGGAAGCACACCAGAAGTGTGCAAAAAAATTTTGTTGCACCGGATGCTCATCTTAGGTGGCGTGGAACAAGTGCACGGTCGTTACCACGTTTGGAGTCAGTGGTAATCTCGTCGCACGTTCGATGCATGACTTTCGGGAAGCGCACCACAGGTGTGCAAAAAAATTTTGTTGTGCCAGATGCTTATCTTAGGTGACGTGGAACAAGTGCACAGTCGTTACCACATTTGGAGTCAGTGGTAACGTCGTCGCACGTTTGATGCACGGCTTTCGGGAAGCACACCAGAAGTGTGCAAAAAAATTTTGTTGCACCGGATGCTCATCTTTGGGGACGTGGAACAAGTGCACGGTCGTTACCACGTTTGGAGTCAGTGGTAATCTCGTCGCACGCTCGATGCACGCTTTCAGAAGCGCACCACAAGTGTGCAAAAAAATTTTGTTGCATCGGGTGCTCATCTTTGGTGACGTGGAACAAGTGCACGGTCGTTACCACGTTTGGAGTCAGTGGTAATCTCGTCGCACGTTCGATGCACGACTTTCGGAAGCGCACCACAGGTGTGCAAAAAAATTTTGTTGTGCCAGATGCTTATCTTAGTTGACGTGGAACAAGTGCACAATCGTTACCACGTTAGGAGTCAGTGGTAATGTCGTCGCACGTTTGATGCACGGCTTTCGGGAAGCACACCAGAAGTGTGCAAAAAAATTTTGTTGCACCGGATGCTCATCTTAGGTGGCGTGGAACAAGTGCACGGTCGTTACCACGTTTGGAGTCAGTGGTAATCTCGTCGCACGTTCGATGGATGACTTTCGGGAAGCGCACCCCAGGTGTGCAAAAAAATTTTGTTGTGCCAGATGCATATCTTAGGTGACGTGGAACAAGTGCACAGTCGTTACCACATTTGGAGTCAGTGGTAACGTCGTCGCACGTTTGATGCACGGCTTTCAGGAAGTACACCAGAAGTGTGCAAAAAAATTTTGTTGCACCGGACGCTCATCTTTGGGGACGTGGAACAAGTGCACGGTCGTTACCACGTTTGGAGTCAGTGGTAATCTCGTCGAGACGCTCGATGCCTGCTTTCGGGAAGCGCACCACAAGTGTGCAAAAAAATTTTGTTGCGTCGGGTGCTCATCTTTGGTGACGTGGAACAAGTGCACGGTCGTTACCACGTTTGGAGTCATTGGTAATCTCGTCGCACGTTCGATGCACGACTTTTGGGAAGCGCACCACAGGTGGGCAAAAAAAATTTTATTGCGCCGGATGCTTATCTTAGGTGACGTGGAACAAAGTGCACAATCGTTACCACATTTGGAGTCAGTGGTAACGTCGTCGCACGTTCGATGCACGGCTTTCGGGAACACACCAGAAGTGTGCAAAAAAATTTTGTTGCACCGGATGCTCATCTTAGGTGGCGTGGAACAATTGCACGGTCGTTACCACGTTTGGAGTCAGTGATAATCTCGTCGCACGCTCGATGCACGACTTTTCGAAGCGCGCACCACAGGTGTGCAAAAAATTTTGTTGTGCCGGATGCTTATCTTAGGTGACGTGGAACAAGTGCACGGTCGTAACCACGTTTGGAGTCAGTGGTAATGTCGTCGCACGTTTGATGCACGGCTTTCGGGAAGCACACCAGAAGTGTGCACAAAAATTTTGTTGCACCGGATGCTCATCTTAGCTGACGTGGAACAAGTGCACGGTCGTTACCACGTTTGGAGTCGGTGGTAATCTCGTCGCACGTTCGATGCACGATTTTCGGGAAGGGCACCACAAGTGTGCAAAAAATTTTTGTTGCATCGGATGCTCATCTTTGGTGACGTGGAACAAGTGCACGGTTGTTACCACGTTTGAGTCGATGGTAATCTCGTCGCACGCTCGATGCACGACTTTCGAGAAGCGCACCACAGGTGTGCAAAAGAAATTTTATTGCGCCGGATGCTTATCTTAGGTGACGTGGAACAAGTGCACGTCGTTACCACGTTTGGAGTCGGTGGTAATGTCGTCGCACGTTCGATGCGGCTTTTCGCGAACACACCGAAGTGTGCAAAAAAATTTTGTTGCACCGGATGCTCATCTTAGGTGGTGTGGAACAAGTGCACGGTCGTTACCACGTTTGGAGTCAGTGGTAATCTCGTCGCACGTTCGATGCACGAGTTTCGAGAAGCGCACCACAGGTGTGCAAAAAAATTTTATTGTGCCAGATGCTTATCTTAGATGACGTGGAACAAGTGCACAGTCGTTAGCACGTTTGGAGTCAGTGGTAATGTCGTCGCACATCTGATGCACGGCTTTCGGGAAGCACACCAGAAGTGTGCAAAAAAATTTTGTTGCACCGGATGCCCATCTTAGGTGACGTGGAACAAGTGCACGGTCGTTATCACATTTGGAGTCAGTGGTAATCTCGTCGCACGTTCGATGCACAGCTTTCAGGAAGCGCACCACAAGTGTGCAAAAAAATTTTGTTGCATCGGATGCTCATCTTTGGTGACGTGGAACAAATGCACGGTCGTTACCACGTTTGAAGTCAGTGGTAATCTCGTCGCACGTTCGATGCAGGACTTTCGAGAAGGGCACCACAAGTGTGCAAAAAAAATTTTATTGCGCCAGATGCTTATCTTAGGTGACGTGGAACAAGTGCACAGTCGTTACCATGTTTGGGGTCAGTGGTAATCTCGTCGCACGTTCGATGCACGGCTTTCGGGAACACACCAGAAGTGTGCCAAAAAATTTTGTTGCACCGGATGCTCATCTTAGGTGGCGTGGAACAAGTGCACGGTCGTTACCACGTTTAGAGTCGGTGGTAATCTCGCCGCACGTTCGATGCACGACTTTTCGAGAAGCGCACCACAGGTGTGCAAAAAAATTTTGTTGTGCCGGATGCTTATCTTTGGTGACGTGGAACAAGTGCACGATCAATACCACATTTGGAGTCGGTGGTAACGTCGTCGCACGTTTGATGCACGCTTTCGGGAAGCACACCGAAGTGTGCAAAAAAAATTTTGTTGCACCGGACGCTCATCTTTGGGGGCGTGGAACAAGTGCACGGTCGTTACCACGTTTGGAGTCGGTGGTAATCTCGTCGCACGTTCGATGCACGCTTTTCGAAGCGCACCACAAGTGTGCAAAAAATTTTGTTGTGCCGGATGCTTATCTTAGTTGACGTGGAACAAGTGCACAATCGTTACCACGTTAGGAGTCGATGGTAATGTCGTCGCGACGCTTGATGCACGGCCGGGAAGCACACCGAAGTGTAAAAAAAAATTTTGTTGCACCGGATGCTCATCTTAGGTGGCGTGGAACAAGTGTGCGGTCGTTACCACGTTTGGAGTCGATGGTAATCTCGCCGCACGTTCGATGGATGACTTTCGGGAAGCGCACCCCAGGTGTGCAAAAAATTTTGTTGTGCCGGATGCTTATCTTAGGAGACGTGGAACAAGTGCACAGTCGTTACCACATTTGGAGTCGGTGGTAACATCGTCGCACGCTTGATGCACGGCTTTCGTGAAGTACACCGAAGTGTGCAAAAAATTTTGTTGCACGGGACGCTCATCTTTGGGGACGTGGAACAAGTGCACCGGTCGTTACCACGTTTGGAGTCAGTGGTAATCTCGCCGCACGTTCGATGCACGGCTTTCAGAAGCGCACCACAAGTGTGCAAAAAAAATTTTGTTTCGTCGGGTGCTCATCTTTGGTGACGTGGAACAAGTGCACGGTCGTTACCACGTTTGGAGTCATTGGTAATCTCGTCGCACGTTCGATGCACGACTTTCGGGAAGCGCACCACAGGTGGGCAAAAAAATTTTATTGCGCCAGATGCTTATCTTAGGTGACGTGGAACAAGTGCACAATCGTTACCACATTTGGAGTCGGTGGTAACGTCGCCGCACGCTCGATGCACGGCTTTCGGGGAACACACCGAAGTGTGCAAAAAATTTTGTTGCACCGGATGCTCATCTTAGGTGGCGTGGAACAATTGCACCGGTCGTTACCACGTTTGGAGTCAGTGATAATCTCGTCGCACGTTCGATGCACGACTTTCGGGAAGCGCACCACAGGTGTGCAAAAAAATTTTGTTGTGCCAGATGCTTATCTTAGGTGACGTGGAACAAGTGCACAGTCGTAACCACGTTTGGAGTCGAGTGGTAATGTCGCCGCACGTTTGATGCACGGCTTTCAGGGGAAGCACACCGAAGTGTGCACAAAATTTTGTTGCACCGGATGCTCATCTTAGGCGACGTGGAACAAGTGCACGGTCGTTACCACGTTTGGAGTCGCGTGGTAATCTCGTCGCACGTTCGATGCACATTTTTAGGGGAAGGGCACCACAAGTGTGCAAAAAATTTTTGTTGCATCGGATGCTCATCTTTGGTGACGTGGAACAAGTGCACGGTTGTTACCACGTTTGGAGTCAGTGGTAATCTCGTCGCACGTTCGATGCACGACTTTCGAGAAGCGCACCACAGGTGTGCAAAAGAAATTTTATTGCGCCAGATGCTTATCTTAGGTGACGTGGAACAAGTGCACAGTCGTTACCACGTTTGGAGTCAGTGGTAATGTCGTCGCACGTTCGATGCACGGCTTTCGCGAACACACCGGAGTGTGCAAAAAAATTTTGTTGCACCGGATGCTCATCTTAGGTTGGTGTGGAACAAGTGCACGGTCGTTACCACGTTTGGAGTCAGTGGTAATCTCGCCGCACGTTCGATGCACGAAGTTTTCGAGAAGCGCACCACAGGTGTGCAAAAAAATTTTATTGTGCCGGATGCTTATCTTAGATGACGTGGAACAAGTGCACGATCGTTAGCACGTTTGGAGTCGAGTGGTAATGTCGTCGCACATCCGATGCGCGACTTTTCGGGAAGCACACCCGAAGTGTGCAAAAAATTTTGTTGCACCGGATGCCCATCTTAGGTGACGTGGAACAAGTGCACGGTCGTTATCACATTTGGAGTCGGTGGTAATCTCGCCGCACGTTCGATGCACGACTTTCAGAAGCGCACCACAAGTGTGCAAAAAAAATTTTGTTGCATCGGATGCTCATCTTTGGTGACGTGGAACAAATGCACGGTCGTTACCACGTTTGAAGTCAGTGGTAATCTCGTCGCACGTTCGATGCAGGACTTTCGAGAAGGGCACCACAAGTGTGCAAAAAAAATTTTATTGCGCCAGATGCTTATCTTAGGTGACGTGGAACAAGTGCATGGGTCGTTACCATGTTTGGGGTCAGTGGTAATCTCGTCGCACGCTCGATGCACGGCTTTCGGGAACACACCGAAGTGTGCCAAAAAAATTTTGTTGCACCGGATGCTCATCTTAGGTGGCGTGGAACAAGTGCACGGTCGTTACCACGTTTAGAGTCGATGGTAATCTCGTCGCACGTTCGATGCACGACTTTCGAGAAGCGCACCACGGGTGTGCAAAAAAAATTTTGTTGTGCCGGATGCTTATCTTTGGTGACGTGGAACAAGTGCACGATCAATACCACATTTGGAGTCGTGGTGGTAACGTCGTCGCACGCTTGATGCACGGCTTTCGGGGAAGCACACCGAAGTGTGCAAAAAAATTTTGTTGCACCGGACGCTCATCTTTGGGGGACGTGGAACAAGTGCACGGTCGTTACCACGTTTGGAGTCGTTGGTAATCTCGTCGCGACGTTCGATGCACAGCTTTTCGTGAAGCGCACCACAAGTGTGCAAAAATTTTGTTGCATCGGGTGCTCATCTTTGGTGACGTGGAACAAGTGCACGGTCGTTACCACGTTTGGAGTCATTGGTAATCTCGCCGCACGTTCGATGCACGACTTTCGGAAGCGCACCACAGGTGGGCAAAAAAAATTTTATTGCGCCCGGATGCTTATCTTAGGTGACGTGGAACAAGTGCACAATCGTTACCACATTTGGAGTCGGTGGTAACGTCGTCGCACGCTCGTTCGATGCACGGCTTTCGAACACACCAGAAGTGTGCAAAAAATTTTGTTGCACCGGATGCTCATCTTAGGTGGCGTGGAACAAGTGCACGGTCGTTACCACGTTTGGAGTCGGTGATAATCTCGCCGCACGCTCGATGCACGACTTTTCGAAGCGCACCACGTGTGTGCAAAAAATTTTGTTGTGCCGGATGCTTATCTTAGGTGACGTGGAACAAGTGCACGATCAGTAACCACGTTTGGAGTCGGTGGTAATGTCGTCGCACGTTTGATGCACGGCCGAAGGGAAGCACACGAGAGGTGTGCACAAAAATTTTGTTGCACCGGATGCTCATCTTAGCCGACGTGGAACAAGTGCACGGTCGTTACCACGTTTGGAGTCGGTGGTAATCTCGTCGCACGCTCGATGCACGATTTTCGGGAAGGGCACCACAAGTGTGCAAAAATTTTTGTTGCATCGGATGCTCATCTTTGGTGACGTGGAACAAGTGCACGGTTGTTACCACGTTTGGAGTCAGTGGTAATCTCGTCGCACGTTCGATGCACGACTTTAGAGAAGCGCACCACAGGTGTGCAAAAGAAATTTTATTGCGCCAGATGCTTATCTTAGGTGACGTGGAACAAGTGCACGATCGTTACCACGTTTGGAGTCGATGGTAATGTCGTCGCCGACGTTCGATGCGGCTTTTCGCGAACACACGAAGTGTGCAAAAAAATTTTGTTGCACCGGATGCTCATCTTAGGTGGTGTGGAACAAGTGCACGGTCGTTACCACGTTTGGAGTCAGTGGTAATCTCGTCGCATGTTCGATGCACGAGTTTCGAGAAGCGCACCACAGGTGTGCAAAACAATTTTATTGTGCCAGATGCTTATCTTAGATGACGTGGAACAAGTGCACAGTCGTTAGCACGTTTGGAGTCAGTGATAATCTCGTCGCACGTTCGATGCACAGCTTTCAGGAAGCGCACCACAAGTGTGCAAAAAAATTTTGTTGCATCGGGTGCTCATCTTTGGTGACGTGGAACAAGTGCACGGTCGTTACCACGTTTGGAGTCATTGGTAATCTCGTCGCACGTTCGATGCACGACTTTCGGCAAGCGCACCACAGGTGGGCAAAAAAGTTTTATTGCGCTAGATGCTTATCTTAGGTGATGTGGAACAAGTGCACAGTCGTTACCACGTTTGGAGTCAGTGGTAATGTCTTCGCACGTTCGATACACGGCTTTCGGGAAACACACCAGAAGTGTGCAAAAAAATTTTGTAGCACCGGATGCTCATCTTAGGTGACGTGGAACAAGTGCACGGTCGTTACCACGTTTGGAGTCAGTGGTAATGTCTTCGCACGTTCGATGCACGGCTTTTTCGAACACACCGAAGTGTGCAAAAAATTTTGTTGCACCGGATGCTCATCTTAGGTGGTGTGGAACAAGTGCACGGTCGTTACCACGTTTTGAGTCGTGGTAATCTCGCCGCACGTTCGATGCACGACTTTTCGAGAAGCGCACCACAGGTGTGCAAAAAAATTTTATTGTGCCAGATGCTTATCTTAGATGACGTGGAACAAGTGCACAGTCGTTAGCACGTTTGGAGTCAGTGGTAATGTCGTCGCACATCTGATGCACGGCTTTCGGGAAGCACACCAGAAGTGTGCAAAAAAATTTTGTTGCACCGGATGCCCATCTTAGGTGACGTGGAACAAGTGCACGGTCGTTACCACATTTGGAGTGGTGGTAATCTCGTCGCACGTTCGATGCACAGCTTTCGGGGAAGCGCACCACAAGTGTGCAAAAAAATTTAGTTGCATCGGATGCTCATCTTTGGTGACGTGGAACAAATGCACGGTCGTTACCACGTTTGGAGTCAGTGGTAATCTCGTCGCACATTCGATGCAGGACTTTCGGGAAGGGCACCACAAGTGTGCAAAAAAAATTTTATTGCGCCAGATGCTTATCTTAGGTGACGTGGAACAAGTGCACAGTCGTTACCATGTTTGGGGTCAGTGGTAATCTCGTCGCACGTTCGATGCACGGCTTTTGGGAACACACCAGAAGTGTGCCAAAAAATTTTGTTGCACCGGATGCTCATCTTAGGTGGCGTGGAACAAGTGCACGGTCGTTACCACGTTTAGAGTCAGTGGTAATCTCGTCGCACGTTCGATGCACGACTTTCGAGAAGCGCACCACAGGTGTGCAAAAAAAATTTTGTTGTGCCAGATGCTTATCTTAGGTGACGTGGAACAAGTGTACGTCGTTACCACATTTGGAGTCGTGGTAACGTCGTCGCACGTTTGATGCACGGCGCCGGGAAGCACACCAGAAGTGTGCAAAAAATTTTGTTGCACCGGGTGCTCATCTTTGGGGACGTGGAACAAGTGCACGGTCGTTACCACGTTTGGAGTCAGTGGTAATCTCGTCGCACGTTCGATGCACAGCTTTCAGGAAGCGCACCACAAGTGTGCAAAAAATTTTGTTGCATCGGGTGCTCATCTTTGGTGACGTGGAACAAGTGCACGGTCGTTACCACGTTTGGAGTCATTGGTAATCTCGTCGCACGTTCGATGCACGACTTTCGGGAAGCGCACCACAGGTGGGCAAAAAAAATTTTATTGCGCCAGATGCTTATCTTAGGTGACGTGGAACAAGTGCACAATCGTTACCACATTTGGAGTCAGTGGTAACGTCGTCGCACGTTCGATGCACGGCTTTCGGGAACACACCAGAAGTGTGCAAAAAAATTTTGTTGCACCGGATGCTCATCTTAGGTGGCGTGGAACAAGTGCACGGTCGTTACCACGTTTGGAGTCAGTGATAATCTCGTCGCACGTTCGATGCACGACTTTCGGGAAGCGCACCACAGGTGTGCAAAAAAATTTTGTTGTGCCAGATGCTTATCTTAGGTGACGTGGAACAAGTGCACAGTCGTAACCACGTTTGGAGTCAGTGGTAATGTCGTCGCACGTTTGATGCACGGCTTTCGGGAAGCACACCAGAGGTGTGCACAAAAATTTTGTTGCACCGGATGCTCATCTTAGCTGACGTGGAACAAGTGCACGGTCGTTACCACGTTTGGAGTCAGTGGTAATCTCGTCGCACGTTCGATGCACAGTTTTCGGGAAGGGCACCACAAGTGTGCAAAAAATTTTTGTTGCATCGGATGCTCATCTTTGGTGACGTGGAACAAGTGCACGGTTGTTACCACGTTTGGAGTCAGTGGTAATCTCGTCGCACGTTCGATGCACGACTTTAGAGAAGCGCACCACAGGTGTGCAAAAGAAATTTTATTGCGCCAGATGCTTATCTTAGGTGACGTGGAACAAGTGCACAGTCGTTACCACGTTTGGAGTCAGTGGTAATGTCGTCGCACGTTCGATGCACGGCTTTCGCGAACACACCAGAAGTGTGCAAAAAAATTTTGTTGCACCGGATGCTCATCTTAGGTGGTGTGGAACAAGTGCACGGTCGTTACCACGTTTGGAGTCAGTGGTAATCTCGTCGCACGTTCGATGCACGAGTTTCGAGAAGCGCACCACAGGTGTGCAAAACAATTTTATTGTGCCAGATGCTTATCTTAGATGACGTGGAACAAGTGCACAGTCGTTAGCACGTTTGGAGTCGGTGATAATCTCGTCGCACGTTCGATGCACAGCTTTTCGTGAAGCGCACCACAAGTGTGCAAAAAAATTTTGTTGCATCGGGTGCTCATCTTTGGTGACGTGGAACAAGTGCACGGTCGTTACCACGTTTGGAGTCATTGGTAATCTCGTCGCACGCTCGATGCACGACTTTTTCGGCAAGCGCACCACAGGTGGGCAAAAAAGTTTTATTGCGCTAGATGCTTATCTTAGGTGATGTGGAACAAGTGCACAGTCGTTACCACGTTTGGAGTCAGTGGTAATGTCTTCGCACGTTCGATACACGACTTTTCGGGAAACACACCGAAGTGTGCAAAAAAATTTTGTAGCACCGGATGCTCATCTTAGGTGACGTGGAACAAGTGCACGGTCGTTACCACGTTTGGAGTCGATGGTAATGTCTTCGCACGTTCGATGCACGGCTTTCGGGGAACACACCGAAGTGTGCAAAAAAAATTTTGTTGCACCGGATGCTCATCTTAGGTGGTGTGGAACAAGTGCACCGGTCGTTACCACGTTTGGAGTCAGTGGTAATCTCGCCGCACGCTCGATGCACGACTTTCGAAGCGCACCACAGGTGTGCAAAAAAAATTTTATTGTGCCGATGCTTATCTTAGATGACGTGGAACAAGTGCGCGGTCGTTAGCACGTTTGGAGTCAGTGGTAATGTCGTCGCACATCTGATGCACGGCTTTTCGGGAAGCACACCAGAAGTGTGCAAAAAAATTTTGTTGCACCGGATGCCCATCTTAGGTGACGTGGAACAAGTGCACGGTCGTTACCACATTTGGAGTCAGTGGTAATCTCGTCGCACGTTCGATGCACAGCTTTCAGGAAGCGCACCACAAGTGTGCAAAAAAATTTAGTTGCATCGGATGCTCATCTTTGGTGACGTGGAACAAATGCACGGTCGTTACCACGTTTGGAGTCGTGGTAATCTCGCCGCACATTCGATGCAGGACTTTCGAAGGGCACCACAAGTGTGCAAAAAAAATTTTATTGCGCCAGATGCTTATCTTAGGTGACGTGGAACAAGTGCACAGTCGTTACCATGTTTGGGGTCAGTGGTAATCTCGTCGCACGTTCGATGCACGGCTTTTGGGAACACACCAGAAGTGTGCCAAAAAATTTTGTTGCACCGGATGCTCATCTTAGGTGGCGTGGAACAAGTGCACGGTCGTTACCACGTTTAGAGTCAGTGGTAATCTCGTCGCACGTTCGATGCACGACTTTCGAGAAGCGCACCACAGGTGTGCAAAAAAATTTTGTTGTGCCAGATGCTTATCTTAGGTGACGTGGAACAAGTGCACAGTCGTTACCACATTTGGAGTCAGTGGTAACGTCGTCGCACGTTTGATGCACGGCTTTCGGGAAGCACACCAGAAGTGTGCAAAAAAATTTTGTTGCACCGGATGCTCATCTTTGGGGACGTGGAACAAGTGCACGGTCGTTACCACGTTTGGAGTCAGTGGTAATCTCGTCCCACGTTCGATGCACAGCTTTCAGGAAGCGCACCACAAGTGTGCAAAAAAATTTTGTTGCATCGGGTGCTCATCTTTGGTGACGTGGAACAAGTGCACGGTCGTTACCACGTTTGGAGTCATTGGTAATCTCGTCGCACGTTCGATGCACGACTTTCGGCAAGCGCACCACAGGTGGGCAAAAAAGTTTTATTGCGCTAGATGCTTATCTTAGGTGATGTGGAACAAGTGCACAGTCGTTACCACGTTTGGAGTCGGTGGTAATGTCTTCGCACGTTCGATACACGGCGGAAAAACACCAGAAGTGTGCAAAAAATTTTGTAGCACCGGATGCTCATCTTAGGTGACGTGGAACAAGTGCACCGGTCGTTACCACTTTTTGGAGTCAGCGGTAATCTCGTCCGCACGTTCGATGCACGCGACGGGAAGCGCACCACAAGTGCGCAAAAAATTTTGTTGCATCGGATGCTCATCTTTGGTGACGCGGAACAAGTGCACGGTCGTTACCACGTTTGGAGTCAGTGGTAATCTCGCCGCACGTTCGATGCATGACTTTCGGGAAGCGCACCACGGGTGTGCAAAAAAAAAATTTTGTTGCGCCGGATGCTTATCTTAGGTGACGTGGAACAAGTGTACAGTCGTTACCACGTTTGGAGTCGATGGTAATGTCGTCGCACGTTCGATGCATGGCTTTCGGGAAGCACACCAGAAGTTTGCAAAAAAATTTTGTTGCACCGGATGCTCATCTTAGGCGACGTGGAACAAGTGCACGGTCGTCACCACGTTTGGAGTCGGTGGTAATCTCGTCGCACGTTCGATGCACAGCTTTCGGGAAGTGCACCACAAGTGTGCAAAAAAAAATTTGTTGCATCGGATGCTCATCTTTGGTGACGTGGAACAAGTGCGCGGTCGTTACCACGTTTGGAGTCAGTGGTAATCTCGTCGCACATTCGATGCACAGCTTTCGGGAAGCGCACAAGTGTGCAAAAAAATTTTGTTGCATCGGATGCTCATCTTTGGTGACGTGGAACAAGTGCACGGTCGTTACCACGTTTAATGTCAGTGGTAATCTCGTCGCACGTTCGATGCACGACTTTCGGGAAGCGCACCACAGGTGTGCAAAAAAATTTTGTTGCGCCAGATGCTTATCTTAGGTGACGTGGAACAAGTGCACAGTCATTACCACGTTTGGAGTCAGTGGTAATGTCGTCGCACGTTTGATGCACGGCTTTCAGGAAGCACACCAGAAGTGTGCAAAAAAATTTTGTTGCACCGGATGCTCATCTTAGGTGACGTGGAACAGGTGCACAGTCGTTACCACGTTTGGAGTCAGCGGTAATCTCGTCGCACGTTCGATGCACAGCTTTCGGGAAGCGCACCACAAGTGTGCAAAAAAATTTTGTTGCATCGGATGCTCATCTTTGGTGACGCGGAACAAGTGCACGGTCGTTAGCACGTTTGGAGTCAGTGGTAATGTCGTCGCACGTTCGATGCACGGCTTTCGGGAAGCACACCAGAAGTGTGCAAAAAATTTTGTTGCACCGGATGCTCATCTTAGGTGACGTGGAACAAGTGCACAGTCGTTACCACGTTTGGAGTCAGTGATAATCTCGTCGCACAATCGATGCACAGCTTTCGGGAAGCGCACCATGAGTGTGCAAAAAAAATTTGTTGAATCGGATGCTCATCTTTGGTGACGTGGAACAAGTGCACGGTCGTTACCACGTTTGGAGTCAGTGGTAATCTCGTCGCACGTTCGATGCACGACTTTCGGGATGCGCACCACAGGTGTGCAAAAAAATTTTGTTGCGCCAGATGCTTATCTTAGGTGATGTGGAACAAGTGCACTGTCGTTACCACGTTTGGAGTCAGTGGTAATGTCTTCGCACGTTCGATGCACGGCTTTCGGGAAGCACACCAGAAGTGTGCAAAAAAAATTTGTTGCGCCAGATGCTTATCTTAGGTGACGTGGAACAAGTGTACAGTCGTTACCATGTTTGGAGTCAGTGGTAATGTCGTCGCACGTTCGATGCATGGCTTTCGGGAAGCACACCAGAAGTGTGCAAAAAAATTTTGTTGCACCGGATGCTCATCTTAGGTGACGTGGAACAAGTGCACGGTCGTCACCACGTTTGGAGTCGGTGGTAATCTCGTCGCACGTTCGATGCACAGGTTTCGGGAAGCGCGCCACAAGTGTGCAAAAAAAATTTTGTTGCATCGGATGCTCATCTTTGGTGATGTGGAACAAGTGCACGGTCGTTACCACGTTTGGAGTCAGTGGTAATCTCGTCGCACATTCGATGCACAGCTTTCGGGAAGCGCACCACAAGTGTGCAAAAAAATTTTGGTGCATTGGATGCTCATCATTGGTGACGTGGAACAAGTGCACGGTCGTTACCATGTTTATAGTCAGTGGTAATCTCGCCGCACGCTCAATGCACGACATTCGTGAAGCGCACCACGGGTGTGCAAAAAATTTTGTTGCGCCCGGATGCTTATCTTAGGTGACGTGGAACAAGTGCACAGTCATTACCACGTTTGGAGTCGGTGGTAATGTCGTCGCACGTTCGATGCACGGCTTTCCAGGAAGCACACCGAAGTGTGCAAAAAAATTTTGTTGCACCGGATGCTCATCTTAGGTGACGTGGAACAAGTGCACAGTCGTAACCACGTTTGGAGTCAGTGATAATCTCGTCGCACGTTCGATGCACAGCTTTCGGGAAGCGCACCATAAGTGTGCAAAAAAATTTTGTTGCATCGGATGCTCATCTTTGGTGACGTAGAACAAGTGCACGGTCGTTACCACGTTTGGAGTCAGTGGTAATCTCGTCGCACGCTCGATGCACGACTTTCGGGAAGCGCACCACAGGTGTGCAAAAAAATTTTGTTGCCCCAGATGCTTATCTTAGGTGATGTGGAACAAGTGCACAGTCATTACCACGTTTGGAGTCAGTGGTAATGTCTCCGCATGTTCGATGCACGGCTTTCGGGAAGCACACCAGAAGTGTGCAAAAAAATTTTGTTGCACCGGATGCTCATCTTAGGTGACGTGGAACAAGTGCACGGTCGTTACCACGTTTGGAGTCAGCGGTAATCTCGTCGCACGTTCGATGCACAGCTTTCGGGAAGCGCACCACATGTGTGCAAAAAAATTTTGTTGCATCGGATGCTCATCTTTGGTGACGCGGAACAAGTGCATGGTCGTTAGCACGTTTGGAGTCAGTGGTAATGTCGTCGCACGTTCGATGCACGGCTTTCGGGAAGCACACCAGAAGTGTGCTAAAAATTTTGTTGCACCGGATACTCATCTTAGGTGACGTGGAACAAGTGCACAGTCGTTACCACGTTTGGAGTCAGTGATAATCTCGTCGCACATTCGATGCACAGCTTTCAGGAAGCGCACCATAAGTGTGCAAAAAAAATTTGTTGGTGTGGCGAGCCGGACGTAAAAACCAGCCACTCTTATGGAGATGAGACCTGATAGACTCTCGTTGGGGCGTAACCCTCTTAGCGACGCGCCATGTCGGATCCCGGGCATGGTGTCAAATGAGCAAGGGCTGGGTCGTCACCCCCGTGACGCGCCGTGTCGTGATCTGGGCACGGTGTCAAGTGAGCAAGGATCGGGTCGTCGCATCCTTAGTGGCGCGCCACATCGGCGCCCGGGTGTGGTGAAAAATGAGCAAGGGTCTTCACACCAGCGACGGGTGCGAAGGGTAAGGAAGCTAGTCGAGCCCACTAGGATTCGTCTAGGTAGCTGGAACGTAGGGTCCCTAACGAGTAAGTTAAGAGAGCTAGTCGATGCAGCAATTAGGAGGCATGTAAATATTCTATGCGTTCAGGAGACTAAATGGAAGGGCCAGAAGGCGAAGGAAGTGGAGGATACTGGCTTCAAACTTTGGTACACGGGGTCAACATCGGGTAGGAATGGTGTAGGCATCTTGATCGATAGGAGCCTTAAGGATGGAGTAGTTGATGTTAGGAGGCAAGGCGATCGGATCATCCTTGTCCGGTTGGTAGTTGGAGATTTGGTCCTGAATGTGATCAGTGCCTATGCCCCTCAGGTAGGTCTTAGCGAGAACACCAAGAACCAGTTTTGGGAAGACCTAGATAGCATGGTTAATACCGTGCCTATCAACGAGAAACTCTTCATAGGAGGAGACCTCAACGGCCATGTGGGTGCGACTAATGTAGGTTTCGAGCGGGTGCATGGGGGTTCGGGTATGGTAGTAGGAATCAAGAGGGGAGGATGTTTTGAACTTCGCGTCGGCCTACGACTTGTTGATAGCGAACACCTTCTTTAGGAAGAAGGAATCCCATCTAGTGACTTTTCGTAGTGGACAGCACTCGAGCCAGATCGACTTTATCCTCGCAAGGAGGGAGGATAGACATGCTTGCTTTGATTGTAAGGTGTTACCCGGGGAGTGTGTTGTCCCTCAGCACAAGCTTGTGGTGGCGGACTTTCGCTTTCGGGTAGGTGTCCACCGGGACAAACGGGCCAAGATTGCGAGAACGAAGTGGTGGAAGCTTAGAGGGGAAGCAGCGCAAACGTTTAAGGAGAGGATGATAAGCGAGGGGCCTTGGGAAGAAGGAGAAGATGTAGATGACATGTGGCTAAGGATGGCAACATGTGTTCGGAAGGTGGCTTCGGAAGTATTTGGCATGAGTAGGGGAGGCAAACGGGAAGCGAAAGACACCTGGTGGTGGAATGACGAGGTGCAAAAGGCTATTAAGGAGAAGAAGGAGTGTTTTAAGCGCCTCCACCATGACAAGAGTGCAGCCAACATCGAGAGCTATAAAATAGCGAAGAGGGTTGCAAAGCGAGCGGTGAGTGTAGCAAAAGGTCAGGCGTATGATGACCTTTATCAGCGGCTAGGCACGAAGGAAGGGGAGAAGGACATTTATAGGATGGCTCGGATCCGCGAGAGGAAGACAAGGGACATCAACCAAATCAAATGCATCAAGGATGGGACAGATCGACTTCTGGTGAAGGATGAGGAGATCAAGGATAGATGGAGAGAGTACTTCGACAGGTTGTTTAATGAGGAGAATGAGGGTCCTACCTTTGAGTTGGACGACTCATTTGACGATACCAACAGACGCTTTGTGAGGAGAATCCAGGAGGCAGAGATCGGGGAAGCTTTGAAGAGGATGAAGGGAGGCAAAGCAATGGGCCCTGATGGTATCCCCATTGAGGTGTGGAGATGCTTAGGCACTAGAGCGATAGTGTGGTTAACTAAGCTTTTTAACCTCATTTTTCGATCTAACAAGATGCCTGAAGAATGGAGGAGAAGTATATTAGTACCTATCTTCAAGAACAAGGGTGATGTTCAAAGTTGTACGAACTACCGCGGGATTAAGTTGATGAGTCATACAATGAAGCTCTGGGAGAGGGTCATCGAGCATCGCCTGAGAAGAGTGACAAGTGTGACCCAAAATCAGTTTGGGTTCATGCCTGGTAGGTCGACCATGGAGGCGATTTTCCTTTTACGACAGTTGATGGAGAGATATAGGGAACAGAAGAAGGACTTGCACATGGTCTTCATTGACCTCGAGAAGGCATATGACAAAGTACCGAGGAATGTCATGTGGTGGGCTTTGGAAAAGCACAAAGTACCAACTAAGTACATTTCCCTCATTAGGGATATGTACAGGGGGATGCGGTGACGTTTGTCCGAACTTACGACGGCGACACACGGTGACTTTCCAATTAAAATAGGACTACATCAGGGGTCAGCATTGAGCCCTTATTTATTTGCCTTGGTGTTAGATGAGGTCACAAGGGACATACAAGGTGATATCCCTTGGTGTATGCTCTTTGCTGACGATGTAGTGCTAGTGGATGACAGTAGGGCAGGGGTTAATAGGAAGTTAGAACTATGGAGACACACGTTAGAGTCGAAGGGGTTCAGACTTAGTAGGACCAAGACCGAGTATATGAGGTGCGATTTCAGCGTGACTAGGCACGAGGAGGGAGACGTTAGCCTAGATGAGCAAGTGGTGGCCAAGAAGGATACTTTTTTCGGTATTTAGGATCGATGCTACAAAAAGGATGGCGACATAGATGAAGACGTCGGGCACAGAATTGCAGCGGGTTGGTTGAAATGGCGCCAAGCTTCTGGCGTCCTTTGTGATAAAAGGGTGCCTCGTGGCTGAAGGGTAAATTCTATAGGACGGCGATTCGCCCGGGCGATGTTATACGGTCTTGAGTGTTGGCCCACAAAAGGCGACATGTCCAGCAATTGAGTGTGGCAGAGATGCGTATGTTGCGTTGGTTTTGCGGGCACACCAGGAGGGATAGAATTCGGAACGACGATATTCGGGATAGGGTTGGGGTGGCACCATTGGAGGAGAAATTGATTCAGCACCGATTGAGGTGGTTTGGACATGTCCAGCGGAGGCCTCCCGAGGCGCCAGTGTGTAGTGGGGTTTCGGGCGGGCCGATAACGTAAAGAGCGGTAGAGGTCGACCTAAACTGACTTGGGACGAGGCGTTAAGAGAGACCTTAAGGAGTGGAATATCTCCAAGGATTTAGTTTTTGGACAGGAGCGCTTGGAGCGGCAATCAACGTGCCTGAACCGTGACCTCTTTTACGTCGTGTGCCCTTTTGTGTCTTCCTTTTTTCCGTCTCTCTTGGGTTTCATCTCTAGCCTACCCCAACTTGCTTGGGATAAAAGGCTTTGTTGTTGTTGTTGTTGTTGTTGGATGCTCATCTTTGGTGACGTGGAACAAGTGCACGGTCGTTACCACGTTTGGAGTCAGTGGTAATCTCGCCGCACGTTCGATGCACGACTTTCGGGATGCGCACCACAGGTGTGCAAAAAAATTTTGTCGCGCCAAATGCTTATCTTAGGTGATGTGGAACAAGTGCACTGTCGTTACCACGTTTGGAGTCAGTGGTAATGTCTTCGCACGTTCGATGCACGGCTTTCGGGAAG
Organism: Chrysopogon serrulatus; assembly: GCA_015844335.1. NCBI lineage: Eukaryota > Viridiplantae > Streptophyta > Magnoliopsida > Poales > Poaceae > Chrysopogon > Chrysopogon serrulatus. Next base: position 125,798 of record JADLZL010002491.1, read on the forward strand.
CACACCAGAAGTGTGCAAAAAATTTTGTTGCACCGGATGCTCATCTTAGGTGACGTGGAACAAGTGCACGGTCGTTACCACGTTTGGAGTCAGTGATAATCTCGTCGCACGTTCGATGCACAGCTTTCGGGAAGCGCACCATAAGTGTGCAAAAAAAATTTGTTGCATCGGATGCTCATCTTTGGTGACGTGGAACAAGTGCACGGTCGTTACCACGTTTGGAGTCAGTGGTAATGTCTTCGCACGTTCGATGCACGGCTTTCGGGAAGCACACCAGAAGTGTGCAAAAAAATTTTGTTGCACCGGATGCTCATCTTAGGTGACGTGGAACAAGTGCACGGTCGTTACCACGTTTCGAGTCAGCGGTAATCTCGTCGCACGTTCGATGCACGACATTCGGGAAGCGCACCACAGGTGTGCAAAAAAATTTTGTTGCGCCGGATGCTCATCTTAGGTGACGTGGAACAAGTGTACAGTCGTTACCATGTTTGAGTCGGTGGTAATGTCGCCGCACGTTCGATGCGGCTTTCGGGGAAGCACACCGAGCGTGCAAAAATTTTTGTTGCACCGGATGCTCATCTTAGGTGACGTGGAACAAGTGTACGGTCCTTACGACGTTTGGAGTCAGTGGTAATCTCGTCGCACGTTCGATGCACGGCTTTCGGGAATCGCACCACAAGTGTGCAAGAAATTTTGTTGCACCGGATGCTCATCTTAGGTGACGTGGAACAAGTGCACAGTCGTTTCCATGTTTGGAGTCAGTGGTAATCTCGTCGCACATTCGATGCACGATTTTCGGGAAGCGCACAACCGGTGTGCATAAAAAATTTTGTTGCACCGGATGCACATCTTAGGTGACGTAGAATAAGTGCACGGTCGTTTCCACGTTTGGAGTCAGTGGTAATCTCGTCGCACGTCCGATGCACGGCTTTCAGGAAGCGCACCACCGGTGTGCAAAAAATTTTTGTTGAACCGGATCCTCATCTCAGGTAACGTGGAACAAGTGCACGGTCGTTACCACGTTCGCAGTCAGTGGTAATCTCGTCACACGTTCGATGTATGGCTTTCGGGAAGCGTGCCACACATGTGCAAAAAAATTTTGTTGCACTAGTTGCTCATCTTAGGTGACGTGGAACAAGTGCACGGTCGTTTCCTCGTTTGGAGTCAGTGGTAATCTCGTCGCACGTTCGATGCACGGCTTCCAGGAAGCGCACCACCGTGTGCAAAAATTTTTTGTTGAACTGGATCCTCATCTTAGGAGACGTGGAACAAGTGCACGGTCGTTACCACATTTGGAGTCAGTGGTAATCTCGTCGCACGTTCGATGCACGGCTTTTAGGAAGCGCACCACCGGTGTGCAAAAAATTTTTGTTGCACCGGATCCTCATCTTAGGTGACGTGGAACAAGTGTACGGTCGTTACCACGTTTGGAGTCAGTGGTAATCTCGTCGCATGTTCGATGCACGGCTTTCAGGAAGCGCACCGGAAGTGTGCAAAAAATTTTGTTGCACCGGATGCTCATCTCGGTGACGTGGAACAATTGCACGGTCGTTACCGCATTTGGAGTCGAGTGGTAATCTCGTCGCACGTTCGATGCCGGCTGAAGGGGAAGCGCACCACAGGTGTGCAAAAAATATTGTTGCACCGGATGCTCATCTTAGGTGACGTGGAACAACTGCATGGTCGTTACCACATTAGGACTCGGTGGTAATCTCGTCGCACGTTCGATGCACGACTTCGGGAAGCGCACCCCGGTGTGCAAAAATTTTTTGTTGCACGGATGCTCATCTTAGGTGATTTGGAACAAGTGCATCGTCATTCCCACGTTTGGAGTCAGTGGTAATCTCGTCGCACGTTCGATGCCGGCTTTCGGGGAAGCACACCGAACTGTGCAAAATTTTTTTTTGCTGCACCGGATGCTCATCTTAGGTGACGTGGAACAAGTATGCGGTCCTTACGACGTTTGGAGTCGGTGGTAATCTCGTCGCACGTTCGATGCACGGCTTTTCGGGAATCGCACCACAAGTGTGCAAGAAATTTTGTTGCACCGGATGCTCATCTTAGGTGACGTGGAACAAGTGCCGCGATCGTTTCCATGTTTAGAGTCGGTGGTAATCTCGTCGCACATTCGATGCACGATTTTCGGGAAGCGCACAACCGGTGTGCATAAAAATTTTGTTGCACCGGATGCACATCTTAGGTGACGTAGAATAAGTGCACGGTCGTTTCCACGTTTGGAGTCGTGGTAATCTCGTCGCACGTCCGATGCACGGCTTTCGGGAAGCGCACCACCGGTGTGCAAAAATTTTTGTTGAACCGGATCCTCATCTCAGGTAACGTGGAACAAGTGCACGGTCGTTACCACGTTCGCGATCATTGGTAATCTCGTCACACGTTCGATGTATGGCTTTCGGGAAGCGTGCCACACATGTGCAAAAAAATTTTGTTGCACTAGTTGCTCATCTTAGGTGACGTGGAACATGTGCACGGTCGTTTCCTCGTTTGGAGTCAGTGGTAATCTCGTCGCACGTTCGATGCACGGCTTCCAGGAAGCGCACCACCGTGTGCAAAAATTTTTTGTTGAACTGGATCCTCATCTTAGGAGGCGTGGAACAAGTGCACGGTCGTTACCACATTTGGAGTCGGTGGTAATCTCGTCGCACGTTCGATGCACGGCTTTTAGGAAGCGCACCACCGGTGTGCAAAAAATTTTGTTGCACGGATCCTCATCTTAGGTGACGTGGAACAAGTGTGCGGTCGTTACCACGTTTGGAGTCGATGGTAATCTCGTCGCATGTTCGATGCACGGCTTTCGGGAAGCGCTAAGGAAGTGTGCAAAAAATTTTGTTGCACCAGATGCTCATCTCAGGTGACGTGGAACAATTGCACGGTCGTTACCGCATTTGGTGTCAGTGGTAATCTCGTCGCACGTTCGATGCCGGCTTTCGGGAAGCGCACCACAGGTGTGCAAAAAAATATTGTTGCACCGGATGCTCATCTTAGGTGACGTGGAACAACTGCATGGTCGTTACCACATTAGGACTCAGTGGTAATCTCGTCGCACGTTCGATGCACGGCTTTCGGGAAGCGCACCCCAGGTGTGCAAAAAATTTTTGTTGCACCGGATGCTCATCTTAGGTGATTTGGAACAAGTGCATCGTCATTCCCACGTTTGGAGTCAGTGGTAATCTCGTTGCACGTTCGATGCCGGCTTTCGGGAAGCGCACCACAGGTGTGCAAAATTTTTTTGTTGCGCCAGATGCTCATCTTAGGCGACGTGGAACAAGTGCACAGTCGTTGCCACGTTTGGAGTCGATGGTAATGTCATCGCACGTTCGATGCGGCTCTCGGAAACGCGCACCAGAAGTGTGAAAAAATTTTTTTGTTGCCGGATGCTCATCTTAGGTGATATGGAACAAGTGCACGGTCGTTTTACCACGTTTGGAGTCAGGGGTAATTTCGTCGCTCGTTCGATGCAGGCTTTCAGGAAGCGCACCACAGGTGTGCAAAAAATTTTGTTGCACCGAATGCTCATCTTAAGTAACGTGGAACAAGTGCACGGTCGCTTCCACGTTTGGAGTCGATGGTAATCTCGTCGGCGTTCGATGCACGGCTTTCAGTAAGCGCACCACCGGTGTGCAGAAAAATTTTGTTGCACCGGATGCTCATCTTAAGTAACGTGGAACAACTGCATTGTCGTTACCATGTTTAGAGTTAGTGGTAATCTCGTCGCACGTTGCATGGCTTTCGGGAAGCGCGCCAGAAGTGTGTAAAAAAAATTTGTTGCACCGGATGCTCATCTTAGGTGACGTGGAACAAGTGCACGGTCGTTTCCACGTTTGGAGTCGGTGGCAATCTCGTCGCACGTTCCATGCATGTCTTTCGGGATGCGCACCACCGGTGTGCAAAAAAAAATTTGTTGCACCGGATCCTCATCTTAGGTGACGTGGAACAAGTGCACTGTCGTTTCCACGTTTGGAGTCGGTGGCAATCCCGTCGCGCACGTTCGATGCACGACTTTCGAGGCGCACCACCGATGTGCATCAAAAATTTTGTTGCACCGGATGCACATCTTAGGTGACGTGGAACAAGTGCGGTCGTTACCACATTTGGAGTCGGTGGTAATCTCGTCGCCGCGTTCGATGCACGGCTTTCGGGAAGCGCACCACCGTGTACAAAATTTTTTTTGTTGAACTGGATCCTCATCTTAGGAGGCGTGGAACAAGTGCACGGTCGTTACCACATTTGGAGTCGGTGGTAATCTCGTCGCACGTTCGATGCACGGCTTTCGAGGGGAAGCGCACCACCGGTGTGCAAAAAATTTTGTTGCACCGGATCCTCATCTTAGGTGACGTGGAACAAGTGTGCGGTCGTTACCACGTTTGGAGTCAGTGGTAATCTCGTCGCATGTTCGATGCACGGCTTTCAGGAAGCGCACCGGAAGTGTGCAAAAAATTTTGTTGCACCAGATGCTCATCTCAGGTGACGTGGAACAATTGCACGGTCGTTACCGCGTTTGGAGTCGAGTGGTAATCTCGTCGCACGTTCGATGCGGTTTTCGGGGAAGCGCACCACGGGTGTGCAAAAAAAGTTTGTTGTACCGGATGCTCATCTTAGGTGACGTGGAACAACCTGCATGGTCGTTACCACATTAGGACTCAGGGGTAATCTCGTCGCACGTTCGATGCACGGCTTTCGGGAAGCGTACCCCAGGTGTGCAAAAAATTTTTGTTGCACCGGATGCTCATCTTAGGTGATTTGGAACAAGTGCATCGTCATTCCCACGTTTGGAGTCAGTGGTAATCTCGTCGCACGTTCGATGCCGGCTTTCGGGAAGCTCACCACGGGTGTGCAAAAATTTTTGTTGCGCCCGGATGCTCATCTTAGGTGACGTGGAACAAGTGCACAGTCGTTGCCACGTTTGGAGTCGATGGTAATGTCATCGCATGTTCGATGCACGGCTCTCGGGAAACGCACCAGAAGTGTGAAAAAAAATTTTGTTGCACCGGATGCTCATCTTAGGTGATGTGGAACAAGTGCAAGGTCGTTTTACCACGTTTGGAGTCGGGGTAATTTCGTCGCTCGTTCGATGCAGGCTTTCAGGAAGCGCACCACAGGTGTGCAAAAAAATTTTGTCGCACCGAATGCTCATCTTAAGTAACGTGGAACAAGTGCACGGTCGCTTCCACGTTTGGAGTCAGTGGTAATCTCGTCGCGCGTTCGATGCACAGCTTTCAGTAAGCGCACCACCGGTGTGCAGAAAAATTTTGTTGCACCGGATGCTCATCTTAAGTAATGTGGAACAACTGCATTGTCGTCACCATGTTTAGAGTTAGTGGTAATCTCGTCGCACGTTGCATGGCTTTTCGGGAAGCGCGCCCGAAGTGTGTAAAAAAAAAATTTTGTTGCTTTGGGTGCTCATCTTAGGTGACGTGGAACAAGTGCACGGTCGTTTCCACGTTTGGAGTCAGTGGCAATCTCGTCGCACGTTCCATGCATGTCTTTCAGGATGCGCACCACCGGTGTGCAAAAAAATTTGTTGCACCGGATCCTCATCTTAGGTGACGTGGAACAAGTGCCTTCGTCGTTTCCACGTTTGGAGTCGATTGGCAATCCCGTCGCACGTTCGATGCACGACTTTCGGGAGGCGCACCACCGATGTGCATCAAAAATTCTGTTGCACCGGATGCACATCTTAGGTGACGTGGAACAAGTAGATGGTCGTTTCCACGTTTGGAGTCGGTGGTAATCTCATCGCACGTTCGATGCACGGCTTTCAGGAAGCGCACCACCGGTGTGCAAAAAATTTTTGCTGAACCAGATCCACATCTTAAGTGACGTGGAACAAGTGCATGGTCGTTACCACGTTTGGAGTCAGTGGTAATCTCGTCGCACGTTCGATGCGGCTTTCGGGGAATCGCACCACAAGTGTGCAAGAAATTTTGTTGCACCGGATGCTCATCTTAGGTGACGTGGAACAAGTGCACAGTCGTTTCCACGTTTGTAGTCAGTGGTAATCTCGTCGCACATTCGATGCACGGCTTTCAGGAAGCGCACCACCGGTGTGCAAATTTTTTTGTTGAACTGGATGCTCATCTTAGGAGGCGTGGAACAAGTACACCTTTGTCGTTACCACGTTTGGAGTCGGTGGTAATCTCGTCGCACGCGTTTGATGCACGGCTTTCGGGGAAGCGCACCACCGGTGTGCAAAAAATTTATGTTGCACCGGATCCTCATCTTAGGTGACGTGGAACAAGTGTGCGGTCGTTACCACGTTTGGAGTCGATGGTAATCTCATCGCCGCGTTCGATGCGGCTTTCGGAAGCGCCGCAGGAAGTGTGCTAAAAAAATTTTGTTGCACCGGATGCTCGGCTTAAGTAACGTGGAACAAGTGCACGGTCGTTACCTTGTTTGGGTCGGTGGTAATCTCATCACCGTTGCACGGCTTCCGGCAAGCCCGCCCGAAGTGTGCAAAAAATTTTGTTGCACGGATGCTCATCTTAGGTGGCGTGGAACACTTGCACGGTCGTTACCATGTTTGGAGTCGGTGGTAATCTCGTCGCACGTTCGATGCCGGCTTTTCGGGAAGCGCACCACAGGTGTGCAAAAAATTTTGTTGCACCGGATGCTCATCTTAGGTGACGTGGAACCTTTGCATGGTCGTTACCACATTTGGACTCAGTGGTAATCTCATCGCGCGTTCGATGCACAGCTTTCGGGAAGCACACCACCGGTGTGCAAAAAAATTTTGTTGCACCGGATGCTCACCTTAAGTAACGTGGAACATGTGCATGGTCATTACCATGTTTGGAGTTAGTAGTAATGTCGTCGCATGTTGCAAGGCTTTTCGGGAAGCGCACCATTGTGTAAAAAAATTTTGTTGCACCGGATGCTCATCTTAGGTGGCGTGGAACAAGTACACCGTCATTTCCACGTTTGGAGTCGGTGGTAATCTCGTCGCGCGTTCGATGCGGCTTTCGGGATGCGCACCACCGGTGTGCAAAAAATTTTGTTGCACCGGATCCTCATCTTAGGTGACGTGGAACAAGTGCGGTCGTTACCACGTTTGGATTCAGTGGTAATCTCGTCGCACATTTGATGTATGGCTTTCGGGGCGCACCACATGTGTGCAAAAAAATTTTGTTGCACCGGTTGCTCATCTTTGGTAACGTGGAACAAGTGCGCGATCGTTTCCACGTGCGGAGTCGGTGGTAATCTCGTCGCCACGTTTGATGCACGACTTTTCGGGGAAACGCACCACCGATGTGCATAAAAATTTTGTTGCACCGCATGCACATCTTAGGTGGCGTGGATCAAGTGGGCCGGTCGTTTCCTCCTTTGGAGTCGGTGGTAATCTCGTCGCACGTTTGATGATGCGCCTTTCGGGGAAGCGCACCACCGGTGTCAAAAAATATTTGTTGAACCGGATCCTCAACTTAGGTGACGTGGAACAAGTGCGCGGTGGTTAACACGTTTGGAGTCAGTGGTAATCTCGTCGCACGTTCGATGCGCGGCCCGAGAAACACACCAAAAGTGTGCAAAAAATTTTGTTGCACGGATGCTCATCTTAGGTGACGTGGAACAAGTGCAGTCATTTCCACGTTTGGATTCGGTGGTAATCCCGTCGCGCGTTCGATGCGACTTTTCGGGAAGTGCACCACCGATGTGCATAAAAATTTTGTTGCACCGGATGCACATCTGAGGTGACGTGGAACAAGTGGATGGTCGTTTCCACGTTTGGAGTCGGTGGTAATCTCGTCGCACGTTCGATGCACGGCTTTCGGGGAGGCGCACCAGCGGTGTGCAATTTTTTTTTTGTTGAACTGGATCCACATCTTAGGAGGCGTGGAACAAGTCCGCGGTCGTTACCACATTTGGAGTCGGTGGTAATCTCGTCGCCGCGTTTGATGCGGCTTTCGGGAGGCGCACCACCGGTGTGCAAAAATTTTGTTGCACGGATCCTCATCTTAGGTGGCGTGGAACAAGTGTGCGGTCGTTACCACATTTGAAGTTAGTGGTAATCTCATCGCACGTTCATCGACTCCAAACATGGTAACGACCGTACACTTGTTCCACTAACTCCAAACATGGTAACGACCGTACACTTGTTCCACGTCACTTAAGATGAGCATCCGGTGCAATAAAATTTTTTGCACACCTGTGGTGCGCTTCCCGAAAGCCGTGCATCGAATGTGCGACGAGATTACCACGGACTCCAAACGTGGTAATGACTGTGCACTTGTTCCACGTCACCTAAGATGAGCATGCGGTGCAACAAAAAATTTTTGCACACTTGTGGTGCGCTTCCTAAAAGCCGTGCATTGAACGTGCGACGAGATTACCATCGACTCTAAATGTGGAAACGACCGTGCACTTGTTCCACATCACCTAAGATGAGCATCCGTGCAACAAATTTTTTTTTGCACACTTCGGATGCGCTACCCGAAAAGCCGTGCATCGAACGTGTGACGAGATTACCACTAACTCCAAAGATAGTACCGACCGTGCACATGTTCCACGTCACCTAAGATGAGCATCTGGGGCAACAAAATTTTTTTCACACCTGTGGTGCGCTTCCTGGAAGCTGTGCATCGAACGTGCGATGACATTATCACTAACTCCAAACGTGGTAACGACCGTGCACTTGTTCCACGTCACCTAAGATGAGCATCCACTGCAACAAAATTTTTTTGCACACTTCTGGTGCGCTTCCCGAAAGTCATGCATCAAACGTGGTAAAGACCGTGCACTTATTCCACGTCACCTAAGATGAGCATCCGTTGCAACAAATTTTTTTTGCACATTTGTGATGCGCTTCCTGAAAGCCGTGCACCGAACGTGCGACGAGATTACCACTGACTCCAAACATGAAAACGACCGTGCACATGTTCCACGTCACCTAAGATGAGCATCCGGTGCAACAAATCTTTTTGCACACTTCTGGTGCGTTTCCCGAAAGCCGTGCATCAAACGTGTGACGAGATTACCACAGACTCCAAACGTGGTAACGACCGTGCACTTGTTCCACGTCACCTAAGATGAGCATCCGTTGCAACAAAAAAATTTTGCACACTTTTGGTGCGCTTCCCGAAAGCCATGCATCGAACGTGCGACGAGATTACCACCGACTCCAAATGGGGAAACAACCGTGCACTTGTTCCACGTCACCTAAGATGAGCGCAACAAAATTTTTTTGCACACTTCTGGAGTGCTTCCCGAAAGCCGTGCATCGAACGTGCGACGAGATTACCATTGACTCCAAATGTGGTAACGACCGTGCACTTGTTCCACGTCACCTAAGATGAGCATCAGGTGCAACAAAATTTTTTGGCACACTTGTGGTGCGCTTTCCAAAAGCCGTGCATCGAACGTGCGACGAGATTACCACTGACTCCAAACGTGGAAACAACCGTGCACTTGTTCCACGTCACCTAAGATGAGCATCCGGTGCAACAAAATTTTTTTGCACACTTCTGGTGCGCTTCCCGAAAGCCATGCATCGAACGTGCCGTGAGATTACCACCGACTCCAAACGTGGTAACGACCGTGCACTTATTCCACGTCACTTAAGATGAGCATCCGGTGCAACAAAATTTTTTTGCACTCTTGTGGTGCGCTTCTTGAAAGCCATGCATCGAACGCGGCGACGAGATTACCACGACTCCAAACGTGGAAACGATCGCGGCACTTGTTCCACGTCACCTAAGATGACCATCCGGTGCAACAAATTTTTTGCACCCTTTTGGTGCGATTCCGAAAGCCGTGCATCAAACGTGTGACGAGATTACCACGGACTCCAAACGTGGTAACGACCATGCACTTGTTCCATGTCTCCTAAGATGAGCATCTGGTGCAACAAAAATTTTTTACACACTTCTGGTGCGCTTCCCGAAAGCCATGCATCGAACATGCGACGAGATTACCACTTACTCCAACTGTTGTAACAACCGTGCACTTGTTCCACGTCACCTAAGATGAGCATCCGGTGCAACAAAATTTTTTGCACACTTCTGGTGCGCTTCCCCAAAAGCCATGCATCGAAGCGTGTGACGAGATTACCACCGACTCCAAATGTGGTAACGACGTGCAGTTGTCCCACGTCACCTAAGATGTGCATCCGGACCAACAAAATTTTTTTGCACACTTCTAGTGCGCTTCCCGAAAGCCGTGCATCGGACGTGCGACGAGATTACCACTGACTCCAAAGGTTTTAACCACCGTGCACTTGTTCCACGTCACCTAAGATGAGCATCCGGTGCAACAAAATTTTTTTTGCACACTTCTGGTGCGCTTCTCGAAAGCCGTGCATCGAACGTGCCGTAAGATTACCACTGACTCCAAACGTGGTAACGACCGTGCACTTGTTCCACGTAACTTAAGATGAGCATCCGGTGCAACAAAATTTTTTTGCACTCTTGTGGTGCGCTTCCTGATAGCCATGCATCGAACGTGCGACGAGATTACCACTGAGTCCAAACGTGGAAACGATCGTGCACTCGTTCCACGTCACCTAAGATGAGCATCCGATGCAACAAATTTTTTTGCACCCTTCTGGTGCGCTTCCAGAAAGCCGTGCATCAAACGTCTGACAAGATTACCACAGACTCCAAACGTGGTAACGATCATGCAATTGTTCCACGTCACCTAAGACGAGCATCCGGTGCAACAAAATTTTTTTGCACACTTGTGGTGCGCTTCCTGAAAGCCGTGCATCGAATGTGCGACGAGATTACCTCGGACTCCAAATGTGGAAACGATTGTGCACTTGTTCCACGTCACCTAAGATGAGCACAAAAAAAAATTTTGCACACTTCTGGTGCACTTCCCGAAAGCCGTGCATCGAACGTGCGACGAGATTACCACTTACTCCAACTGTGGTAACAACCGTGCAATTTTCCACGTCACCTTAAGATGAGCATGGGTCTACTTCCACCAAATCGAAATTATCCCCACTCACCGAAAGATCGGGCACTCCCCCTCTATCAAGTGGTATCAGGTTTCCAGGTTGATCGTTGAGTTTTATCGAGTGTTTTTCCCTTCCCACAGTCCACGAAAACCAAAACAAAATTTTTTCACGTTAAGTTCCTTGTCCCAGCAACCGTTTAGCCTCGCACATTCTTTCAATAATCTGCGTTGAATTTGTGTGCTTACTCGTTCAATTGTTGCTGGTCACTTGTGTTTAATCCCTTGTTTTTCTCTTTGTTCTCCTAACCCTAGTTTCGCCGCCGCCGTTCTGCTGTTCGCACACCGACCCCCTCGTGCGCATACCCGCCTTGGTCGTGACCAGATCACTGCGCCGCCGCATACCACCCCTCCGAGCGCCCCTCCCTGTCCAAAACAAAGATAGAAAGAAATCAAAAAAAAAGTACAAAAAAAAGGGAAACAAAAAAAAAGAAGGAAAAAAAAAGGAACAGGAAGAAGGAAGGTGCTCCGGTTTGGTTCGGTGGAAAGTTTCCTTGCGCGCGCCGTGAATCCCCTCGGTCACGATCCTCCCGACCCACTCTGCACCCCCCACGCATACATTGCCCTCCCTTGTTCATCTCCCTATCTCGCCTTACTCTAGAGAGAGAGAGAGAGAGTTCTTTTTACCGGAATACCCCTGTACTTTCGGAAAAAGTGTGTGCCGTCTTTTGCTGTTTGAGATCCTCTATGTTCATATTATCAGTTTTTGAGGACTCTTGAAAAAAAAACAGATCCAAAAAAAATCAAGAATTTGCATTTTTTGCCGCACCCTCTCCCTCTTTGCCACCTCCTTTGTTTCCCACTTGTTTCCAGCAGCGTTGTTTCGTGTTTAGCACTATAATTCAACTTTGCATTATTGTTTGATTGTGCTAATCCTTGACTTGAGTGCAGCCTACCCAGAACTCCACATAGTTCTACGACGGGCTGACTTTGTTTCCCAGGCAATCGCTGCTTCAATCTTTCGAAAGTTCCTCCGGTCGGTTGCAGGTCGCCCCTGTGTGCTCGGTAAGAACGGATAAGGCATTGACAACAGCACTAGTGTGAGCGCATTGTGAGCCGTACACCCCTATTTTGGCATTGGTTTTGTGTGTTTGCGCTAACCATGGCGGCGGCAACGACAAAAAAGGATGAACAGCTGCAGGACATGCGGACACGCATTGATGGACTTGTCGGAGATATCAAGACGATGCATGAGCGGATGGATTCCACGGTCACTACGGCGACCGAGGCGGTTCGATCAGCTTGACCTCGCGCAGACAGCCACTAAGACCACGCTCGACACCATCATGTCACGCCTCGATGCTTTGAGTACGATGGTCACCGATCTCCGAAGGATTACGGAGGTGACACGGAGCAGGGCGGTGGACACCGTCAAGGCCGTGCTCGCCGTGTGCCACGCCACCAGGGTAATGATTCTTTTGCTAAGATAAAATTTAAAATTCCATCTTTTAATGGCAAATATGATCCTGCTGCATATCTTGATTGGGAATTAGAAGTCGAGCAGAAATTTGCATGCCATGATATTCCTCCTACTTCTCAAGTTAAAGCTGCTATTAGTGAATTTACTGATTTTGCTTTTAATTTGGTGGCGTGAATATAAACAAAAACATCCCGCTACAGCTCCAACCACATGGGATCAATTGAAAGCTGCTATGCGCCACAGATTTGTACCTTCCTATTATGCCCGCGATTTGCTTAATAAAATGCAACGTTTTCAGCAAGGTTCACAATCTGTAGTGGACTATTACTAGGAATTGCAAAAAGGCATGATTCGTTGTGGGTTAGTTGAGGACAATGACGCTGCTATGGCACGATTTCGTGGTGGTTTAAACCGTGAAATTCAGGATATACTTGATTATAAGGAGTATTATGATATCACCACATTATTTGAATTTGCTTGCAAAGCTGAACGTGAAATGCAGGGACGCCGCTCGAAGCCATATTCTAACTCTTTTGCAGGACGAAGCTCGACATCTGGTTCAGCACCGCACCCCCTGCACCGTCCACGCCCGCCACTACACCGCGCGTGAGCGGGCAACCACTTCTGCAGGTGCTCCCCCCCCCGGGCGCAGCACCTTCCCACAGGCCGCACACGGGATATTCAGTGCTTTCGTTGCAAAGGATTTGGCCACGTGTCTCGGGACTGTCCGAACAAGCGTGTCTTGCTCATTCGTGACGATGGTGAGTATTCTTCCGCTAGTGATTCTGAAGATATTCAACACGCTATGCTTGCCACTGACCATGCAGCAAAGGCGGACGTACATGTCAACCCGGGCGACGCCGATAGGTATGAAAGTCTTGTTGTGCAGCGTGTTCTTAGTACACAGGCCACTCCGCCTGAGAAGAATCAGCGACACACTCTTTTCCATACCAAGGGCGTTGTGCAGGAGCGGTCCATTCGCATCATCATCGACAGCGGCAGCTGCAACAATTTGGCGAGTACTGCGATGGTTGAACAGTTGTCTTTACCCACTCGTAAGCATCCACATCCATATCACATTCAATGGCTTAATGATGGTGGGAAAATTAGAATTACTCGCTCGGTCCGTGTTCCTTTCTCCATGGGTGCTTATTCTGATTTTGTCGATTGTGATGTTATTCCCATGGACGCATGCTCTCTGTTACTTGGGCGACCTTGGCAATATGATACTGATAGTTTGCATCATGGTCGTTCAAATCAATATTCTTTCATGTTTAAGGGTCAGAAAATAATTATACATCCAATGACACCTGAACAAATTCTTAAAGATGATCTTGCTAGAGCTGCTAAAATTGCTAAACAACTTGAACCATCGACCTCTGTTAATTCTGAAATCCAGTTGAATGCCCCTGTTTTGCTTGCTACACGTGCTGATTTCGATGAGTTACGCGATGCTCCTTTGCCATGCTATGCCCTTATCTGCTGTAGTGTGCTCGTTTCACTTGATGCTGCACCATCTTTGGATATTCCCCCTGCAGTTGCTAACATTTTGCAGGAGTACGCTGATGTCTTTCCAAAAGATTTGCCACCGGGACTCCCACCACTTCGTGGCATTGAGCACCAGATCGACCTCATCCCCGGCGCACAGCTTCCGAACCGCGCACCATACCGTACAAATCCGGATGAGACGAAGGAAATACAGCGCCAGGTACAGGCGTTGCTTGACAAGGGTTATATTCGTGAGTCTCTTAGCCCTTGCTCCGTTCCCGTGTTACTTGTTCCAAAGAAAGATGGCTCATGGCGTATGTGTGTAGACTGTCGTGCTATTAATAACATTACCATTCGCTACCGATATCCTATACCACGCCTTGATGATATGCTGATGAGCTGAGTGGTGCCATTCTTTTCACTAAGATAGATTTGCGTAGTGGCTACCATCAGATTCGCATGAAATTAGGTGATGAATGGAAAAACGGCTTTTAAAACGAAATTTGGGTTATATGAATGGTTGGTTATGCGTTTTGGTTTGACAAATGCTCCCAGCACATTTATGCGTTTGATGAATGAAGTTCTGAGGCCCTTCATAGGATTGTTTGTAGTTGTCTATTTTGATGATATCCTCATTTACAGCAAGTCTATGGAAGAGCATGTACAACATTTGCGTGCTGTTTTTGATGCGTTGCGTGTCGCCCACTTATTTGCTAACATTGAAAAATGCATGTTTTGCACAAAACATGTTTCGTTTCTTGGCTATGTTGTTACTCCACAGGGCATTGAGGTGGATAGCAGCAAGATTGATGCCATTCGGGCGTGGCCTACACCGACGACGGTTACACAAATTCGCAGCTTTCTTGGCCTTGCAGGTTTCTACCGCAGGTTTGTTCGTGATTTTAGCTCCATTGCAGCGCCTCTACATGAGCTTACAAAGAAGGATGTTCCCTTTGCTTGGAGTGATTCGCAAGAGGTTGCGTTCAGCACCTTGAAAGATAAGTTAACCAATGCTCCTCTCTTGCAGTTGCCTAATTATACTAAAGTGTTTGAACTTGAATGCGATGCTAGCAGTATTGGGCTAGGTGCTGTTTTGTTACAAGAAGGAAAGCCGGTTGCTTATTTTAGCGAGAAATTAAGTGGTGCTAGCTTGAATTATTCTACTTATGATAAGGAGCTTTATGCTTTAGTTGGCACTTTGCATACTTTGCAAAGCACTACCTTTGGCATCGCGAGTTCATAATTCATTCTGATCATGAGGCTTTAAAACATATTCGTACCCAAACAAACCTGAATCGTCGTCATGCTAAATGGGTAGAATTCATTGAGTCTTTCCCTTACATTATTAAACACAAGAGCGGGAAGAAAAAATGTTATTGCTGATGCTTTGTCTCGTCGCTATACCATCTTTGTCACAGTTAGATTTTAAAATCTTTGGCTTGCAAACCGTGAAGGATCAATATGTTGACGATGCTGATTTTAAAGATGCTTTTCGCCCATTGTATTCATGGCAAACCATGGGGCAAATTTCACATACAGGATGGGTTCCTGTTTCGCGCTAACAAGCCGTGTGTGTTCCAACTAGCTCGGTTCGTCGTTTGTTGTTACAGGAAGCGCATGGAGGCGGTCTCATGGGGCACTTTGGCGTCTACAAGACACATGAGGTGCTGGCTGCCCACTTCTTTTGGCCCCGGATGCGCGCTAATGTTGAGCGCCTTGTTGCACGCTGCGTTACTTGCCAGAAGGCTAAGTCACGATTGAACAACCATGGTCTGTACATGCCTTTGCCTGTTCCTACTTCCCCTTGGCTTGATATTTCTATGGACTTTGTTTTGGGATTACCTCGAACTAAGAAGGGGAGGGACAGTATTTTTTTGTGGTTGTTGATCGTTTCTCCAAAATGGCTCATTTCATACCTTGTCATAAGACTGATGATGCTAGCAATATTGCTGAATTGTTTTTTCGCGAGATTATTCGTTTGCATGGTATTCCAAATACTATATAGTCTCGATCGTGATTCTAAGTTTCTCAGCCATTTTTGGAGATCATTGTGGAATAAAATGGGAACTAAATTGCTGTTTAGCACAACTTGTCACCCTCAAACTGATGGACAAACTGGGGTGGTGAATCGAACTTTGTCAACCATGCTTAGGGCTGTTTTAGATAAACACTTGAAACGTTGGGAAGATTTCTTGCCTCATGTTGAGTTTGCTTATAATCATGCAACGCATTCTTCTACAAAGATGTGTCCCTTTCAGGTTGTTTATGGTTATATTCCTCGGGCGCCTATTGATTTGTTTGCGCTTGATGCTGTGGACGCCCCACACATAGATGCCGCTGCACATGTTGATCAAATGATTAGCTTGCATGAGCAGACTCAACAAAAACATTGCTGCTGCTAATGCTAAATATCAGGTTGCGGGTAGTAAAGGGAGAAAACAAGTTACTTTTTTGAACCGGGTGATCTGGTTTGGTTGCATTTGAGAAAGGATCGTTTTCCTGCTTTTTACGTCGTTCTAAATTGATGCCACGTGCTGCTGGTCCTTTTAAAGTGCTAACCAAGATTAATGATAATGCTTATATCCTTGACCTGCCTGCGGAGTTTGGTGTTTCCACGAGTTTTAATGTTGCAGATTTGAAACTGTATGCGGGCGAAGATGAGGAGTTGCCGCCGAGGATGACTTCAGTTCAAGAAGGGGAGGATGATGAGGACTTCACGAGTACATTTACACCCAGCAGCACCACAGGCGCCTCCGGTTGCTCCTCCACCACAGGCGCCTACGGTTGATCATCCGCTTGGGCCAATCACTCGGGCCCGTGCAAGAGAATTAAACTTCATCATGCTGTTAAGGAACGAAGGCCCAGCAGAATAAGAAGATAGGCTAACAGGACAGCCCAAGATGGGGCGCCTAGGGTTGGAGCCGCAGCCCTTTCTTTGGGCGCGCGCCACCCTCCTGCCGCCGCCCCTTTATTTAGTCGGAGTCCCTTTTGTTTACAACTTGAGTTTTGTTTTACATCTAGCTTTAGCTACTCTCGAACACGCGCCAACCTGCGCTGTCTCGTGTAATTCAGAACTCCACCTTCGAGTGATATTAAGATTGCTCGCGTCTTTTTTCTTGTTCGTTTTTTTGATTGCGTGCAGGAATTGATCTTCGTGATCAGGGGCTGATCTCGCACCGGCGAGGTTAGTAACCATTGGGAGTTGGTTCAGCGATTGCATTGGCGCTTCGGGTTCGCTCGTCGTAGTCGGATCGTGAGGGTCTACTTCCACCAAATCGAAATTATCTCCACTCACCGAAAGATCGGGCACTCCCCCTCTATCTTTATTCCACGTCAACTAAGATGAGCATCCGTTGCAACAAATTTTTTTTTGCACACTTGTAGTGCGCTTCCTAAAAGCCATGCATCAAACGTGCGACGAGATTACCACTGACTCCAAACGTGAAAATGACTGTGCACTTGTTCCAAGTCACCTAAGATGAGCATCCGGTGCAACAAATTTTTTTGCACACTTCTGGTGTGTTTCCCGAAAGCCGTGCATCAAACGTGTGACGAGATTACCACAGACTCCAAACGTGGTAACGACTGTGCACTTGTTCCACGTCACCTAAGATGAGCATCCGGTGCAACAAAAATTTTTTTGCACACTTTTGGTGCACTTCTCGAAAGCCGAGCATCGAACGTGCGACGAGATTACAACTGACTCCAAATGTGGAAACAACCGTGCACGTGTTCCACGTCACCTAAGATGAGCGCAACAAAAATTTTTTGCACACTTCTGGTGCGCTTCCCGAAAGCCGTGCGTCGAACGTGCGACGAGATTACCACTGACTCCAAATATGGTAACGACCGTGCACTTGTTCCACGTCACCTAAGATGAGCATCCGGTGCAACAAAATTTTTTGGCACACTTGTGGTGCGCTTCCCAAAAGCCGTGCATCGAACGTGTGACGAGATTACCACTAACTCCAAACGTGGTCACGACCACGCAGTTGTTCCACATCACCTAAGATGTGCATCCGGAGCAACAAAATGTTTTTGTACACTTCTGGTGCGCTTCCCAAAAGCCGTGCATCGAACGCGCGACGAGATTACCACTGACTCCAAACGTGGAAACAACCGTGCACTTGTTCCACGTCACCTAAGATGAGCATCCGGTGCAACAAAACTTTTTTGCACACTTCTGGTGCCCTTCCCAAAAGCCATGCATCGAACGTGTGACGAGATTACCACTGACTCTAAACGTGGTAACGACTGTGCAGTTGTCCCACGTCACCTAAGATGTGCATCCGGAGCAACAAAATTTTTTTGCACACTTCTAGTGCGCTTCCCGAAAGCCGTGCATCGGACGTGCGACGAGATTACCACTGACTCCAAACGTGGTAACGACCGTGCACTTGTTCCACGTCACCTTTGATGAGCATCCGGTGCAACAAAATTTTTTTGCACACTTCTGGTACGCTTCCCAAGAGCCATGCATCGAACATGCCGCGAGATTACCACTGACTCCAAACGTGGTAACGACTGTGCACTCATTCCACGTCACTTAAGATGAGCATCTGGTGCAACAAAATTTTTTTGTGCTCTTGTGGTGCGCTTCCTGAAAGCCATGCATCGAACGTGCAACGAGATTACCATAGACTCCAAACGTGAAAACGACTGTGCTCTTGTTCCACGTCATCTAAGATGAGCATCCGATGCAACAAATTTTTTTGCACCCTTCTGGTGCGCTTCCTAAAAGCCGTGCATCAAGCGTCTGACGAGATTACCACAGACTCCAAACGTGGTAACGACCGTGCACTTGTTCCACGTCACCTAAGACGAGCATCCGGTGCAACAAAATTTTTTTGCACACTTGTGGTGCGCTTCCTGAAAGCCGTGCACCGAATGTGCGACGAGATTATCTCGGACTCCAAATGTGGAAACGATTGTGCACTTGTTCCACGTCACCTAAGATGAGCACAAAAAATTTTTTTTGCACACTTCTGGTGCACTTCCTGAAAGCCGTGCATCAAACGTCTGACGAGATTACCACAGACTCCAAACTTGGTAACGACCGTACACTTGTTCCACGTCACCAAAGACGAGCATCCGGTGCAATAAAATTTTTTCCCACACTTGTGGTGCACTTCCTTAATACCGTGCATCGAATGTGCGACGAGATTACCACGGACTCGAAATGTGGAAACGATTGCGCACTTGTTCCACGTCACCTAAGATGAGCAAAAAAATTTTTTTCTGCACACTTTCGTGCGCTCCCGAAAAGCCGTGCATCGAAGCGTGCGACGAGATTACCACTTACTCCAACTGTGGAAACAACCGTGCACTTGTTCCACGTCACCTAAGATGAGCATCCGGTGCAACAAAATTTTTTTGCACACTTCTGGGGCGCTTCCCAATAGCCATGCATCGAACGTGTGACGAGATTACCACTGACTCCAAACGTGGTAACGACTGTGCAGTTGTCCCACGTCACCTCAGATGTGCATCCGGACAAACAAAATTTTTTTGCACACTTCTAGTGCGCTTCCCGAAAGCCATGCATCGGACGTGCGACGAGATTACCACTGACTCCAAACGTGGTAACGACCGTGCACTTGTTCCACGTCACCTAAGATGTGCATCCGGTGCAACAAAATTTTTTTGCACACTTCTGGTACGCTTCCCAAAAGCCATGCATCGAACATGCCGCGACATTACCACTGACTCCAAACGTGGTAACGACTGTGCACTCATTCCACGTCACTTAAGATGAGCATCTGGTGCAACAAAATTTTTTTGCGCTCTTGTGGTGCGCTTCCTGAAAGCCATGCATCGAACGTGCAACGAGATTACCATAGACTCCAAACGTGAAAACGACTGTGCTCTTGTTCCACGTCATCTAAGATGAGCATCCGATGCAACAAATTTTTTTGCACCCTTCTGGTGCGCTTCCTAAAAGCCGTGCATCAAGCTGCCCGACGAGATTACCACGGACTCCAAACGTGGTAACGACCGTGCACTTGTTCCACGTCACCTAAGACGAGCATCCGGTGCAACAAAATTTTTTTGCACACTTGTGGTGCGCTTCCTGAAAGCCGTGCACCGAATGTGCGACGAGATTATCTCGGACTCCAAATGTGGAAACGATTGTGCACTTGTTCCACGTCACCTAAGATGAGCACAAAAATTTTTTTTTGCGCACTTCTGGTGCAGTTCCTGAAAGCCGTGCATCAAACGTCTGACGAGATTACCACAGACTCCAAACTTGGTAACGACCGTACACTTGTTCCATGTCACCAAAGACGAGCATCCGGTGCAATAAAATTTTTTCCCACACTTGTGGTGCACTTCCTTAATACTGTGCATCGAATGTGCGACGAGATTACCACGGACTCGAAATGTGGAAACGATTGCGCACTTGTTCCACGTCACCTAAGATGAGCAAAAAAAATTTTCTGCACACTTCTGGTGCGCTTCCCGAAAGCCGTGCATCGAACGTGCGACGAGATTACCACTTACTCCAACTGTGGAAACAACCGTGCACTTGTTCCACGTCACCTAAGATGAGCATCCGGTGCAACAAAATTTTTTTGCACACTTCTGGGGCGCTTCCCAATAGCCATGCATCGAACGTGTGACGAGATTACCACTGACTCCAAACGTGGTAACGACTGTGCAGTTGTCCCACGTCAACTCAGATGTGCATCCGGACCAACAAAAATTTTTTGCACACTTCTAGTGCGCTTCCCGAAAGCCGTGCATCGGACGTGCGACGAGATTACCACTGACTCCAAACGTTTTAACGACCATGCACTTATTCCATGTCACCTAAGATGAGCATCTGGTGCAACAAAAATTTCATGCACACTTCTGGTGCGCTTCCCGAAAGCCAAGCATCGAACGTGCCGTGAGATTTCCACTGACTCCAAACGTGGCAACAACCGTGCACTTGTTCCACGTCACCTAAGATGAGCATCCGGTGCAACAAAATTTTTTTGCACACTTCTGGGGCGCTTCCCAATAGCCATGCATCGAACGTGTGGCGAGATTACCACTGACTCCAAATGTGGTAACGACTGTGCAGTTGTCCCACGTCACCTAAGATGTGCATCCGGACCAACAAATTTTTTTTGCACACTTCTAGTGTGAATCCCGAAAGCCGTGCATCGGACGTGCGACGAGATTACCACTGACTCCAAACGTTTTAACGACCGTGCACTTATTCCATGTCACCTAAGATGAGCATCTGGTGCAACAAAATTTTTTTGCACACTTCTGGTGCGCTTCCCGAAAGCCATGCATCGAACGTGCCGTGAGATTACCATTGACTCCAAACGTGGCAACGACCGTGCACTTGTTCCACGTCACTTAAGATGAGCATCCGGTGCAACAAAATTTTTTTGCACTCTTGTGGTGCGCTTCCTGAAAGCCATGCATCGAACGTGCGACGAGACTACCACTGACTCCAAACGTGAAAACGATCGTGCACTTGTTCCACGTCACCTAAGATGAGCATCCGATGCAACAAATTTTTTTGCACCCTTCTGGTGCGCTTCCTGAAAGCCGTGCATCACACGCCCGGGCGAGATTACCACGGACTCCAAACGTGGTAACGACCGTGCACTTGTTCCACGTCACCTAAGACGAGCATCCGGTGCAAGAAAAATTTTTTGCACACTGGTCGTGCGCTTCCCGAAAGCTGTGCATCGAACGTGCGACGAGATTACCACTGACTCCAAATGTGGAAACGACCGTGCACTTATTCCACGTCACCTAAGATGAGTGCAACAAAATTTTCTGTACACTTTTGGTGCGCTTCCGAAAAGCCGTGCATCGAACGTGCGACGAGATTACCACTTACTTCAAATGTGGTAACGACCGTGCACTTGTTCCACGTCACCTAAGATGAGCATCCGGTGCAACAAAATTTTTTTGCACACCTGTGGTGCGCTTTCCAAAAGTTGTGCTTCGAATGTGCGATGAGATTACCACTAAGTTCAAGCGTGGTAACGACCGTGCACTTGTTCCACGTCACCTAAGATGAGCATCTGGTGCAACAAAATTTTTTTCACACTTCTGGTGCGATTCCCGAAAGTCGTGATCAAACGTGTGACGAGATTACCGATGACTCCAAATGTGGAAACGACCGTGCACTTGTTCCACATCACCTAAGATGAGCATCCGGTGCAAAAAGAAAAATTTTGCACACTTCTGGTGTGCTTTTCGAAAGCCGTGCATCGAACATGCGACGAGATTACCACTGACTCCAAACGTGGTAACGACCGTGCACTTGTTCCACGTCTCCTAAGATGAGCATCCGGTGCAATAAAATTTTTCTGCACACCTGTGGTGCGCTTCCCGAAAGCCATGCATCGAATGTGCGATGAGATTACCACAAACTCCAAACGTGGTAACGACCGTGTACTTGTTCCACGTCACCTAAGATGAGCATCCGGTGCAACAAAATTTTTTGCACACCTGTGGTGCGATTCCCGAAAACCGTGCATCAAATGTGCGACGAGATTACCACTAATTCCAAACGTGGTAACGACCGTGCACTTGTTCGACATCACCTAAGTTGAGCATCTGCTGCAACAAAATTTTTTTGCACACTTCTGGTGCGCTTCCCGAAAGCCGTGCATCGAGCGTGCGATGGGATTACCACTGACTCCAAACATGGTAACGACCGTGCACTTGTTCCACGTCACCTAAGATGAGCATCCGGTGCAACAAAATTCTTTTTGCACCCTTCTGGTGCGCTTCCCGAAAGCCGTGCATAGAACGTGCGATGAGATTACCACTGACTCCAAACTTGGTAACGACCGTGCACTTGTTCCACGTCACCTAAGATGAGCATCCAGTGCAATAAAATTTTTTTGCACACTTCTGGTGCGCTTCCCGAAAGCCGTGCATCGAACATACGACGAGATTACCAATGACTCCAAACGTGGAAACGACCATGCACTTTTTCCGCGTCACTTAAGATGTGCATCCGATGCAACAAAATTTTTTAGCACACCTATGGTGCGCTACCCGAAAAGCCGTGCATCGAACGTGTGATGAGATTACGCCGACATCAAACGTGGTAACGACCGTGCGCTTGTTCCACGTCACCTAAGATGAGCATCCGGTGCAACAAAAAATTTTTGCACACTGCACTTCTCGAAAGCCGTGCATCGAACATGCGACGAGATTACCACTGACTCCAAATTTGGTAACGACTGTGCACTTGTTCCACGTCACCTAAGATGAGCATCCGGTGCAACAAAATTTTTTTACACACCTATGGTGCGCTTCCCGAAAGCCGTGCATCGAATGTGCGATGAGATTACCACTAACTCCAAACGTGGTAACGACCGTGTACTTGTTCCACGTCACCTAAGATGAGCATCCGGTGCAACAAAATTTTTTGCACACTTGTGGTGCGTTTCCCGAAAGCCGTGCATCGAACGTGCGACGAGATTGCCACTGACTCCAAATGTGGTCACGACCGTGCACTTGTTCCATGTCGCCTAAGATGAGCATCCGGTGCAACAAAATTTTTTTTGCACACTTCTAGTGCGATTCCTGAAAGTCGTGCGTCGAATGTGTGACGAGATTACCACTGACTCCAAATGTGGAAACGACCGTGCACTTGTTCCACATCAGCTAAGATGAGCATCCGGTGCAAAAAGGAAATTTTTGCACACTTCTGGTGTGCTTTTCGAGAGCCGCGCATCGAACATGCGATGAGATTACCACTGACTCCAAACGTGGTAACGACCGTGCACTTGTTCCACATCACCTAAGATGAGCATCCGGTGCAAAAAGAAAAATTTTGCACACTTCTGTTGTGTTTTTCGAAAGCCATGCATGGAACAGGCGACGGGATTACCACTGACTCCAAACATGGTAACGACCGTGCACTTGTTCCACGTCACCTAAGATGAGCATCCGGTGCAACAAAATTTTTTTTGCACACTTCTGGTGCGATTCCCGAAAGTCGTGCATCGAACATGTGACGAGATTACTGTAACACCCCGGGTGTTAGTCACTAGCTAGGCAGCGAGATTGGACTTAAGCTATATATGTTGAGTAGTGATAATGAACTTTCTTCATGTGTCTCACATCACTATCTATCTATAGTGATCACTGGAAAAGTTTCATGAAGTTTGGAATCAAAAAGCCACATGTAATGATAAGCTTTATCCTTGCTTGAAAGGCCTTATCAGGTGCATGAGTATATCGAGATTCAACCAAGTCATGCAGCCTTACTCAAATAACTCTACATTAACTCTACAACAAAAGTCATGAAGAGTTCATGTTGAGCAAATGCCTAGAAAGTGCCCTTAAGTGATGGTTTGACCTAGGTTGACCCTAAAGCACTTTTGCTGGACCTTTTAAAAAGTGCAGCTTAGATTGTTTATATGTCAGTGCACCCTTAATCAAAATTGTAGAGAATTTTATAAGGAACAAACTTTGTTTAAGGGCCAAGGCATCAAAATGTGTGTAACATGCTCAAAAAGGGCCCACGAGACAGAGTGCAGTGCTGATTTCAGAACTTCAAAAAATTTGGCTAAGTCTGAAATCGGATGTCGATCAGTTGACGTCTCGCATTCTCCAATTTTGGTTAAGCAACTTGAGTTAGACCCAAAATAAAAGTTGAAGGTAATTCATCGAGGAAGAGCATATCAAATGACGGCATCGATTCGGATCAGTTTGACATGGTGTTGACATCCGTTTGTGACCATTAGCGGCACGCCGACACTGCCAAGTTAAGGTTTGATTATCCACTAATCCAGTGCTCCTATGACCCAGCACCCTTAACCAATTTTGTAGAGCATCATGTGATCTACAAATGTTCTTTTGGGCCCATTCACTGATTCGGCCCATAGCCGGCCCAAAACCATGCCACAAACGGCCCTCGCGCACGTGCTCGGTGGAACGTCTGCAAGCACGACCGTGCCCCCAATGCGTGGCAGCCATGCGCGAACAGCTCGCCCCTCACCCCTGCCACGCGCCCTGGTGCCTCTGCTGCTCAAAGTGGACACCGAGCTCGGTCCCTGCTCCCTTCCCCCTTTCGCTTTTCGCCCTCTTTGGCTCCCTCTTCTTCGCCCTGCGTGCGAGCAGCGCAAGACGCTGGGCGCCGCCGCCATTGATGGCCGGCCAAGCTCACTGCCCGCCCGCGTTCCTTCCCTGCGGCGCCTCCACAGCCCTAGCTAGCAGCGTCACCGTCTTCGCCTCCCAATGGCGCTTTTCGGCGCGCCCCTTTTCCTCCCAGCCTCCGCCGCCGTTGGTGCTCCACTGTACAGCGCCACCATGGTCGAGCTGAGCGCGAGCTTCGCTGCCGCTGCATTCCCGCCGCACCGCCTCTTCGCGACCAAAGCCAATCACCCTAGCACCGTCGCCATCCTCCCGCGACCTCGGCGCGCTGTTTCCCCGCCGTCCCCGGCCACCAGAGCATGGCCGACGCGCGGTGCCCGCTGCTGTAGCGCCCCGCGGGCGCCTGTGGCCAGGCCGCCTCGGCCGGCTGCAGGGCAAGGCGCGGCCCCTTGCGGGTGCGCACGGGCCTACCGGTGCTTCCCGACACTCCTTTGCCGCCGACGTGCTCCTCCGGCCGGCATCGACAAGCTCTGCCTCCTCCTCTGTTATAAAATGCGACCAGGGACCTCGGATTGAAATTTGATAAAGATCAGGGGCCTAACTGCACACTCTGTGACTCATATGAATAGTATAGCACAGTGCCGTTTCTCTTTTTCCCGTTTTCTTTTATGCATATTTCTGTAAAATTTCGGAAATTCATAACAAATCAAAGAAAAATCGTAAAATAGCAAATAAGGACTTTTTGGAATCCTTGTGAGTAGATCTATCTAGTGGTATCATAATTGCATGTTTTTATAGAAAGTTTGTACGGTAAAATTAGATCTTTGCCTATCTAGGGTTTGCTTTTGCTAATTTCATATCTAATGTTGTGGTTCTCCAAATGGTGTGAAATTTGGAGGGTAGTCTACTGATGTTATGTGTGTTCTGTAATAAAAATTTGAGGTTCATTGGATGCAGTTTGATTGAGTTATTGATTTATCTTGCTTGATGCCTAGGAATTGGATTTAATTGATTAATATTTCAAATAAAAATGTAAAAATGGAAAATGTGGTTCCAGTAGCTTTGCATAATGTTGTTGTGATCTATAGATGCCTAACATGGCCATGTGTTTCCAGAAAATATGAAGTTTTAGATTTAAGTTGCTCTCACATGCTTAATAACAATTAGAATTTGTCTTTTTTCATGTAGGTTGCTATACTTATTCAAATGCTATGAAATTTAGAAAGTAGGCTTTTGGGAGTATATTTAAGCTACTGTAATTTTATTAGAATTTATTGTGCACTTTTGATATGTGTTCCATATATGCTCCTTATTCCACCTAGTTAAACAAATAAATAGAAAAGTGCATGATAATAATTTATTTGAGCGTGGTCATCATATTTTCTGGTGTTTGTTTAATATACTCTAACTGTTGGTAATATTGGTTATGCTCAAATTGATGTTTGAAACATGAGTGAAATATTATTTGCTCTATTTATTCAATTCTGGAGCTTTCTGGACAGTTTGTAGGACTTTGATGATTGCACCTTATAAACGATGTTTGCTGTGAAACTTGTCTATAATAAAGTTATAGATAACTTACATATCTAGCTTGTGCTAAATTTTTATAGTCATAGCCTTTATAGTTTGTGAGTTATGGCTGTGTATTGTTCAGCTTTAGAAATAGCTGCTTTCTGCAATTATCTGACCAGATTGGAGAAATGGAATTGTTTGGCTATATTAGAAGTTGAATCATACTGAGATGATTAAAGATGATTTGTAGGAAATTTCATAAGCTTTCTAGATTGTCTTGTTGCAAGTAATTTAGAGTTGTAGAACTCCAGATATAGTTTAATTACTCAGCTGCTGCGTGTATGTCTAGAAATTGGTAGATTCTAGTTTTAGTGTTGGTTTGTGTGATGCTAAGTGTGACTCATGTCTTTGATGTTGGTTAACTGAATACACTTGAGATCTTGTATATTGATTTCATGTTTGATATGCTAAGCTATACCAATGTTTGACATGATTATGAACCGTTTGCTCTCTAATTGCTCATATTGTCTAGTGTGGCTTGGTACTTGTCTTGCATGCTTGAGTGATGCATCTCTTTATTGGCATTCTTTATATTCATGCACTTGCATCTTGCATCTCATCTAGGTACGCTAGATGAACGACGTGAAGGATGAGATGTTGGATCCAAACCCGAAGATGGTGTTTGATGGACTTATCCCGAAAATGGAAGGGAGATGCTCGCCAAGCGAGTACCATCTAACAACACTGACTTGTGTCATAATCCAGGCAAACCCCGGAGCATTTCCTTGCCTATGCTTTCTAACAGTCTAATTATGCTTTATGATTGATGCATTAAGTATAGGAGTTGTGTGCAACCGTTGATGCATTATATCCTTGTTTACCCTTGATTATCCTACCTTGATTACCCTGCTGGTCTAGGTCGAGTTATATTGCTTAGCTTGCTTAGGCGGTAAAAGTCGGGTGATTTCTGTCACCCGCGGCATAGGTGGTTACTTATGATTGAGAGAAAGCTTATGTTGATATCATCTGGTTATTGGTTATAATGTGATAATTGGAGACCGGGCGGAGTCTTATGGGGTTGTTGGACCATAGTGATTCCGTCTGTGTCGATTAAGGACCGTTCCGTTCTTGGCGTCCCTCGAGTCATGTTGAACGCATGCCTCACACTTAGGCGGGCTGGATAAGTCTTTCCGACCGCTGGCCTAACACTATCCATGCCGCTCTCGACCCGTTCGCACCGCATTGGAGATGGATGGGGACCACGGGGGGCGAAAAGAGTAAGTCCGAGGTCCGGCAAAGGCTGGCTAAGGCGTCGGGCGCCCCACGGTACGGTGGTTCCGCTTCGAAACCGTGTTTTCTTCCCGGATATGTGCCACGATGACCTGTAGCTCACTTGGCTCGTGAGCGTGGTTTGTGTGAGGAATACCCCTTGAGCTCAGTAGTAATCGATTCGAATCGCCATCGTTCCTGGACAGTGAACACTTGACTTGAGCTACGCCATCGTAGTAATGATTATGGAATGTGGTTAAAGATGATGAATTAAGCTGTTATGATTATAGTTACTGGTTGATTGCTTAATCATGATTAATATATTACAATGATGCTTAGTATAGGTGCTCACCTAGCATAAATAGGAATGATTAAGCTGAGCTGTCACTATAAAATGGTTACCACTGCTGTTCCGCAAATAAGTCAAGCTATCCCCTGATAAAGCCTGTCATACTCCTTGGAGTCTTTTATTTTAAGTCAGACGGGTAAGTCTAGCTCAGTACCTTCTCGTACTCAGGGTTTATCCCGCTTGTTGTTTGTGCAGATGGCCATACTTTCCACGGGTATTGTGAGACCTGCTTATATCCAGTGGACTAAAGTACCAGAGGGCATGGTCGTTCTTACTATTCTCCCCACTTGCTTTTGTGGATTCATCATTAGGCTGGCACTGTATTAAACCTTATGTTTGTGTGGGTCGAGCTTTTAAAACTACTTTGTTTTCGCTACTTAAATTTGAGACTGGGTTTGTAGTAACTTTATTCCGCACTCTGATGTTATCGAACTATTTGTGAACCGTTGTAACATGTGAATGGTGACGCTAAACTTGTACGATCTTGGTTGACGATGTTTGGTTTGAAATCCTTCGAGATTTCCGGACTACCGGGTTTATAAGGGCTTAAGTGTGCTAATTACTTGCGTGGCGAGTGGTTTTTCGCACTTATGCTTTTAAAAATTGGGCGGTTCTATTACAATTACCACTAACTCCAAATGTGGAAACGACCGTGCACTTGTTCACATCACCTAAGATGAGCATCCGGTGCAAAAAGAAAAATTTTGCACACTTCTGGTGTGCTTTTCGAAAGCCGTGCAACGAACATGCGACGAGATTACCACTGACTCCAAACGTGGTAAACGACCGTGCACTTGTTCCACATCACCTAAGATGAGCATCCGGTGCAAAAAGAAAAATTTTGCACACTTCTGTTGTGTTTTTCGAAAGCCATGCATCGAACATGCGGCGAGATTACCCCGACTCCAAACGGGGTAACGACCGTGCACTTGTTCCACGTCACCTAAGATGAGCATCCGGTGCAATAAAATTTTTTTGCACACCTGTGGTGCGCTTCCCGAAAGCCGTGCTTCGAATGTGCGATGAGATTACCACTAACTCCAAACGTGGTAACGACCATGCACTTGTTCCACGTCACCTAAAATGAGCATCTGGTGCAACAAAATTTTTTTGCACACTTCTGGTGCGCTTCCTGAAAGCCATGCATCGAACGTGTCACGAGATTACCATGACTCCAAACGTGGTAATGACCGTGTACTTGTTCCACGTCACCTAAGATGAGCATCCGGTGTGACAAAATTTTTTTGCACACTTCTAGCGCGCATCCTGAAAGCCGTGCATCGAACGTGCGACGAGATTACCACTGACTCCAAATGTGGTAACGACCGTGCACTTGTTCCACGTCACCTAAGATGAGCATCCGGTGCAACAAAATTTTTTGCACACCTGTAGTGCGCTTCCCAAAAGCCGTGCATCGAATGTGCGATGAGATTACCACTAACTCCAAACGTGATAACGACCATGCACTTGTTCCACGTCACTTAAAATGAGCATCTGGTGCAACAAAATTTTTTTGCACACTTCTGGGGCGCTTCCTGAAAGCCATGCATCCAATGTGCGATGAGATTACCACTCACTCCAAACGTGGTAACGACCGTGTACTTGTTCCACATCACCTAAGATGATGTGAACCCGTTAGGGTTTTTGCCCAATCTTTCGATGAGAGGCGTGGGATAACTTCGATTGGTGAATTGAGATGACATTCACGGCCCGACTACAGCCTTCCAAGACTGCGCCTTAGCAACCGATACACCACCCCAATGGCTGTCACGATCTTGTGGAGCGCGAAACCTGGCCACTAGAGCACTCGTCCTGCAAGCAATCGAAGAACTAGCAAGAACAAGATAAACAAGCACTGAATTGCCAAATAAATATGATGGTTTAAATCTGAAGCAACACGATAGTGGGGTTCTGAATACAATCAGACGGACGGTTGATCCAACACGGGCGCTGAAAGGCGGCAGCAATCGCTAACTCGACAAAACAAAACCCAAGTGTTCTTGGCGGCGGCCAGGGGGTATATGACGTGGGGAGGACGACCACAAAGGTGTTTGGGTCGTGCTCCAACCCTAGGACACGTCCCTAATGGACCCTAAGACAATACACAGCCCATCGGGCTAAAATAAGGTGACGCAGCACCCTGGACAGAACGACCTGTCGGCGTTATTTGGGTCATTGCTGCTGCCTCCGAGAAGATATGGACTTGAGATTGGATCCATACGAAAGTAGACTTGATAAGCTTTCCAACAAGTCCTGAAACACCTGAATCCGACTCCATACACAATCGTGGTAACTGTCACAACTGTGCGCTTTGCTGCAGTCCGAATCCAACATCCAAACCGTGTTCGAATTGGACTCTCTCTTTCCTTGTGCCAAAAGTGACGTGGTGGCCTGGTTGAGGATGTTAGGAATAGATGGACTTGGTCCCCAATCAACTTCATTAACCATACATGCTTTCCATATGCAATCAAACCTTCCCTTGATCCATGTAAGTAATTCTGAAAATGAAAATATACACAATTTATGGTGCAGCAACAATTCTTCAAATATATAGAATGTAAACCTAACATGGAACTTCACCTTTGGTTTAGAAGTGGTTAACTTGATCATATCTGAGCCAGTCATGTCCTCATCATTCTCCCCTTCTTGACAGCAAACCGTCCGCGGTTTGACCTTAGGTGGTTGATGTGTTGTAGATTGCAGCAAACAGTTCTCCCCTTCTTGTGATTTATCCTGTTTCTTTGCAACAAAACTAGAGGAACTGGACATGATATGATTACAGCTATTGCAGCCTTGCAGTTGATCAGATGTTTGCACAATAAAAGGAGACTTAATATTTGAACAAATATAAACTCGATGGATCATATACTCTCCTTCACAATTGTATTTGCCGACAGCAGAAAAACTTATAGTAGAAGAATATAGCAATTGAAATTTAGCAAACTCAATAAGATCATCAAATTCAATGTACCCCATTATATGTAATGATGACAACAATTGAGTTTCTTCATTTTCATTTTCAATATTAACAACGTGTTTATATTCAGTACTCATTGGTTCAAAATTTGTAGCTTTATTTACTTGTTGTGGTATGGATATAAGTGATGCATTAGTACAAAACTCGCTTCGTGTGACAAAGGCAAATTAGGAACTGGTTCCACAATTGATTGCTCTATGGTAGCATGATTAGTGGACAAATGTAATTCAACAAAAGAATGCCCACCTTGGGTTATGTGATAATCACTTGACTTACCATTGACATTGTGCTCAATTGATGTGCATGTAGCTACATTCACTTCTTTAAATGTTTCACTGTGTATCTGAAACTGCTCGCTCTCCATTTGTATATTGTTGTCTATTTGCAGCAAATTATTAATAATAAGAGAGACACATGCATCCATAGTATTTGTTAGATTCTTTCTAAGCTTTATTTCAGAATCACAAGCAAGATCAAACAACTCATGAAAAGAGCTATAATGTTTATCAACAAGAATGTTCTGAATTTCCACATTAAGACCTAGTAAAAATCTGTGCTCCAAAAATTCACCGGTTTCATCTAAGCCACAACGCAGCAAACATAATTTTAGTTTCTCCAAGTATTCTGCTACACTTTTGGTTCCTTGTTTTACAGATGTCAGTTTTGTAAATAGAATTTTAGAATAATACTCGGGAACAAAAACATCTCTAAAATGTATTTTCACATCTTTCCATGATTGAGGAGCCTTACCAAATCGACAAAGATGTTTCCATTCAGTTAAAGCATATTTAGTGAGAACACTTGAAGCAACTCTAATCTTTTGTTTTTCAGATAGATCATACTTTTTAAATTCATTGTCTACTATTAACTCCCATTCAATATATGCATGAGGATCATACCTTCCATCAAAATTAGGTAGTACAGATTTTATTCTTTCAAGCAATACATGACATACCTCTTGAGTAGCATGCTTATTGTGTGCCACAACTTTAGCAAAGTGATGGGAATATTCAACCTGATCATCTCCTTTTTCAATGTAGATTTCTGCCATGATTAGAAGAAAACAAGAAAGACACAGTATATATGCTCCTATCAGCTACTAGAATGTTGTTGTCATAATTCTCTCACTCTCAACCTGTTCAAACATGCTCTTAAAAGTTCTTACCAAGCGAAACAGGAGGGATCGGCTACCACGAGTGTGCAACAATGGAATGAAGTGTATCGGCGCCGCAACAACAAGACCTGTCAAGCTGTAGAATATGTGGAGCTATAGGAGGGTTGAAACGAGGAACGAACTAGCACCATGTTAGTTATACAAGCAAGTTGAACAAACGTTCAACGGCGGTACTGTGCTGGTCCTAGGCTAGACCGTGCTAGAGACGCGAGCCTGGACACAAACAAAAGTCACAGCACAAGAAGAAAAAGGCACATGAACAGCAAGTTATCACCCCTTCTTTTCCTTCTCTCTTCTTTTGTTTTTTCTCTTTCTTGTTTTTCTTTTCTGTTTTTTCTTTCTTCATCTTTTTACTTTGCACAACTAGAACAAATCTGAATGTTCACAATTCAGATTTCAAAAAAAACTTACAATATATTTCTCTTTCTTTTCAGGGGTGACAAGAATGCAACTAGCAACTCAGATTTTTCTTTGTGTGAACAAAACTTGATTCATAATAGAGAGGATGGATATGGTGCAAAGAAGATCGATATGGTAGTAACGTTTGCAGCGGAGATGTATATGGTGGTGGTGATGGCAGCGGAGATGTAAGAGACTGATAGTGACCAAAACGTGACAAGAACTCGAAACTCTAAAGGAATAGACCTAAAACCAGCAACGGACACGACCGAAGCAAACGCAAACTCAACAAGTCCTAACTAAGATGTACTAGCCACGGCACAAAGATTTTATAGGATTATGGAAAAACTGATCTACTATTATTTTTTTCTTTGCTGGACTATAGGAAAAAAATTAAAACACGAAGGATTGGAAGTCTCTCACCGATAAACCTCGCTCGATTACCAACCGATGTGAACCCGTGAGGGTTTTTGCCCAATCTTTCGATGAGAGGCGTGGGATAACTTCGATTGGTGAATTGAGATGACATTCACGGCCCGACTACAGCCTTCCAAGACTGCGCCTTAGCAACCGATACACCACCCCAATGGCTGTCACGATCTTGTGGAGCGCGACACCCGGCCACTAGGGCACTCGTCGATGCATAGCTTTCGAGAAGCGCACCAGAAGTGTGCAAAATTTTTTGTTGCTTCGGATGCTCATCTTAGTTGATGTGGAACAAGTGCACAGTCATTACCACGTTTGATGTCAGTGGTAATCTCATCACACGTTCGATGTACGGCTTTTGGGAAGCGCACCACAGGTGTGCAAAAAATTTTTGTTGCATCGTATGCTCATCTTAAGTGACGAGGAACAAGTGCATGGTCATTTCCACGTTTGGAGTCATTGGTAATCTCGTCGCATGTTCGTTGCACAGCTTTTCGGGAAGCGCGCGAAGTGTGCAAAAAAATTTTGTTGCACGGATGCTCATCTTTGGTGACCGGGAACAAGTGCACGGTCGTTTCCACGTTTGGAGTCAGTGGTAATCTCGTCGCACGTTCGATGCACGGCTTTCGGGAAGCGCACCACAGGTGTGCCAAAAAATTTTGTTGCACCGGATGCTCATCTTTGGTGACGTGGAACAAGTGCACGGTCATTACCAGATTTGGAGTGAGTGGTAATCTCATCGCATATTTGATGCATGGTTTCGGGAAGCGCACCAGAAGTGTGCTAAAAAAATTTGTTGCACCGGATGCACATCTTAGGTGACATGGAACAAGTGCACGGTCGTTTCCACGTTTGGAGTTAGGGGTAATCTCGTCACACGTTCGATGCACGGCTTTCGGCAAAAGCGCTCGAAGTGTGCAAAAAACTTTGTTGCACCGGATGCTCATCTTAGGTGACGTGGAACAAGTGCACGGTAGTTTCCACGTTTGGAGTCAGTGGTAATCTTGTCGCACGTTCGATGCACGGCTTTCGGGAAGCGCACCACAGCTGTGCAAAAAAATTTTGTTGTACCGGATGCTCATCTTTCGTGACGTGGAACAAGTGCACGGTCATTACCAGATTTGGAGTGAGTCGTAATCTCATCGCATATTTCATGCACTTTCGGGAAGCGCACCGAAGTGTGCTTAAAAAATTTGTTGCATCGGATGCACATCTTAGGTGCCGTGGAACAAGTGCACGGTCGTTTCCACGTTTGGAGTCAATGCTACTCTTGTCGCGACGTTCGCTGCACGGCTTTCGGGAAGCACACCACAGGTGTGCAAAAAATTTTGTTGCACCGGATGCTCATCTAAGGTGACGTAGAACAAGCGCACGGTAGTTACCACGTTTGGAGTCGGTGGTAATCTCATTGCACGTTCGATGCGGCTTTCGGGAAGCACACCACAGGTGTGCAAAAAAATTTTGTTGCTCGAATGCTGATCTTAGGTGACATGGAACAAGTGCACGGTCGTTTCCACGTTTGGAGTTAGTGGTAATCTCGTCGCATGTTCGATGCATGGCTTTCGAAAAACACAACAGAAGTGTGCAAAATTTTTCTTTTTGCACCGGATGCTCATCTTAAGTGATGTGGAACAAGTGCACGGCCGTTTTCATGTATGGAGTCAGTGGTAATCTCGTCGCACGTTTGATGCATGGCTTTCGGGAAGTGCACCACAACTGTGCAAAAAAATTTTGTTGCACCGGATGCTCATCTTAAGTGACGTGGAACAAGTGCCCGGTCGTCACCACGTTTGGAGTTAGTGGTAATCGCGTCGCACGTTCGATGCACGGCCTTCGGGAAGCGCACTAGAGGTGTGCAAAAAAATTTTGTTGCACCGAAAGCTCATCTTAAGTGATGCGGAACAAGTGCACGGCCGTTTCCCCGTTTGGAGTCGGTGGTAATCTCGTCGCGACGTTCGATGCATGGCTTTCGAGAAGCGCACGAAGTGTGCAAAATTTTTTGTTGCACCGGATGCTCATCTTAGGTGATGTGGAACAAGTGCACGGTCATTACCACTTTTGATGTCAGTGGTAGTCTCATCACACGTTCGATGCACGGCTTTCGGGAAGCGCACCACAGGTGTGCAAAAAATTTTTGTTGCATCGGATGCTCATCTTAAGTGACACGGAACAAGTGCACGGTCATTTCCACGTTTGGAGTCATTGGTAATCTCGTCGCATGTTCGTTGCACGGCTTTCGGGAAGCGCACCAGAAGTGTGCAAAAAAACTTTGTTGCACTGGATGCTCATGTTAGGTGACGTGGAACAAGTGCACGGTCGTTTTCATGTTTGGAATCCGTGGTAATCTCGTCGCACGTTCGATGCACGGCTTTCGGGAAGCGCACCACAGCTGTGCAAAAAAATTTTGTTGTTCGGATGCTCATCTTTCGTGACGTGAAACAAGTGCACGGTCATTACCAGATTTGGAGTGAGTGGTAATCTCATCGCATATTTCATGCACGGCTTTCGGGAAGCGCACCAGAAGTGTGCTTAAAAAATTTGTTGCGCTGGATGCACATCTTAGGGGACGTGGAACAAGTGCACGGTCGTTTCCACGTTTGGAGTCAATGCTACTCTTGTCGCACGTTCGATGCACGGCTTTCGGGAAGCACACCACAGGTGTGCAAAAAAATTTTGTTGCACCGGATGCTCATCTAAGGTGACGTAGAACGAGTGCACGGTAGTTACCACGTTTGGAGTCAGTGGTAATCTCATTGCACATTCGATGCACGGCTTTCGGGAAGCACACCACAGGTGTGCAAAAAAATTTTGTTGCTCCGGATGCTCATCTTAGGTGACATGGAACAAGTGCACGATCGTTTCCACGTTTGGAGTTAGTGGTAATCTCGTCACACGTTCGATGCACGGCTTTTCGAAGCGCATCCGAAGTGTGCAAAAAAAATTTTGTTGTTGCGATGCTCATCTTAGGTGACGTGGAACAAGTGCACGGTCGTTACCACGTTAGGAGTTAGTGGTAATCTTGTCGCATGTTCGATGCACGGCTTTTGGGCAGCGCACCAGAAGTGTGCAAAAATTTTTTGTTGCACCGGATGTTCATCTTAGGTGAGGTGGAACAAGTGCATGGTCGTTACCACGTTGGATGTCAGTGGTAATCTCATCGCACGTTTAATGCACGGCTTTCGGGAAGCGCACCACAGGTGTGCAAAAAAATTTTGTTGCACCGGATGCTCATCTTAAGTGATGCGGAACAAGTGCACCGCCGTTTCCATGTATGGAGTCAGCGGTAATCTCGTCGCACGTTGGATGCATGGCTTTTCGAAAGCGCACCACAAGCGTGCAAAAAAATTTTGTTGCACCGGACGCTCATCTTTCGTGACGTGGAACAAGTGCACGGTCATTACCAGATTTGGAGTGAGTGGTAATCTCATCGCATATTTGATGCATGGCTTTCGGGAAGCGCACCAGAAGTGTGCTAAAAAAATTTGTTGCACCAGATGCACATCTTAGGTGACGTGGAACAAGTGCACGGTCGTTTCCACGTTTGGAGTCAATGCTAATCTCGTCGCACGTTCAATGCACGGCTTTCGGGAAGCACACCACAGCTGTGCAAAAAAATTTTGTTGCACTGGATGCTCATCTAAGGTAACGTTGAACAAGTGCACGGTCGTTACCACGTTTGGAGTCAGTGGTATTCTCATCGCACGTTTGATGCACGGTTTTCGGGAAGCGCACCACACGTGTGCAAAAAAATTTTGTTGCACCGGGTGCTCATCTTAGGTGACATGGAACAAGTGCACGGTCGTTTCCATGTTTGGAGTTAGTGGTAATCTTGTCGCATGTTCGATGCACGGCTTTCGGGAAGCGCACCAGAAGTGTGCAAAAAAATTTTGTTGCATCAGATGCTCATCTTAGGTGACGCGGAACAAGTGCACGGGCGTTTCCACGTTTGGAGTCATTGGTAATCTCGTCGCATGTTCGATGCACCGCTTTCGGGTAGCGCACCAGAAGTGTGAAAAAAATTTTGTTGCACCGGATGCTCATCTTAGGTGACGTAGAACAAGTGCACGGTTAATCTCGTCGCACGTTCGATGCACGGCTTTTGGGAAGCGCACCACAGGTGTGCAAAAAAATTTTGTTGCACCGGATGCTCATCTTAGGTGATGTGGAACAAGTTCACGGTCATTACCAGATTTGGTGTGAGTGGTAATCTCATCGCATATTTGATGCATGGCTTTTGGGAAGCGCACCAGAAGTGTGCTAAAAAAATTTATTGCACCGGATGCACATCTTAGGTGACGTGGAACAAGTGCACGGTCGTTTCCACATTTGGAGTCAGTGCTAATCTCGTCGCAAGTTCGATGCACGGCTTTCGGGAAGAACACCACTGGTGTGCAACAAAATTTTGTTGCACCGGATGCTCATCTTTGGTGACGTGGAACAAGTGCAGGTCATTACCCGATTTGCAGTGAGTGGTAATATCATCGCATATTTGATGCATGGCTTTCGGGAAGCGCACCAGAAGTGTGCTAAAAAAATTTGTTGCACCGGATGCTCATCTTAGGTGACGTGGAACAAGTGCACGGTCGTTACCACGTTTGGATAGTGGTAATCTCGTCGCACGTTCGATGCACGGCTTTCGGGAAGCGCACCACAAGTGTGCAAAAAATTTTTGTTGCACCGGATGCTCATCTTAGGTGACGTGGAACAAGTGCACGGTCGTTACCATGTTTGGAGTCAGTGGTAATCTCGTCGCAGGTTCAATGCATGGCTTTCGGGAAGCGCACCACAAGTGTGCAAAAAAATTTATTGCACCGGATGCTCATCTTAGCTGACACGGAACAAGTGCACGGTCGTTTCCACGGTTGGAGTCTATGGTAATCTCGTCGCACGTCCGATGCTCGACTTTCGGAAAGGGCACAAGTGTAAAAAAAAATTTGTTGCACCGGATGCTCATCTTAGGTGACATGGAACAAGTGCTCGGTCGTTACCATGTTTGAAGTCGTGGTAATCTCGTCACACGTTCGATGCGGCTTTCGGGAAGCGCACTACAAGTGTGCAAAAAAAATTTGTTGCACTGGATGCTCATCTTAAGTGACGTGGAACAAGTGCACTGTCGTTACCACGTTTGGAGTCAGCGGTAATCTCGTCGCACGTTCGATGCACAGCATTCGGGAAGCGCACCAGATGTGTTCAAAATTTTTTTGTTGCACCGAATGCTCATCTTAGGTGACGTGGAACAAGTGCACAGTCATTACCACGTTTGATGTCAGTGGTAATCTCATCGCACGTTCAATGCACCGCTTTCGGGAAGCGCACCAGAAGTGTGCAAAAAAATTTTGTTGCACCGGATGCTCATCCTAGGTGACGTGGAACAAGTGCACGGTCATTTCCACGTTTGGAGTCTGTGGTAATCTCGTCACACGTTCGATGCACGGCCTTCGTGAAGCGCACCAGAGGTGTGCAAAAAAATTTTGTTGCACCGAAAGCTCATCTTAAGTGATGCGGAACAAGTGCACGGCCGTTTCCACGTTTGGATTCAGTGGTAGTTTCGTCGCACGTTCGATGCACGGCTTTCGAGAAGCGCACCAGAAGTGTGCAAAATTTTTTTGTTGCACCGGATGCTCATCGTTGGTGATGTGGAACAAGTGCACGACATTTCCACGTTTGGAGTCAGTGGTGAACTCATCACACGTTCGATGCACGGCTTTCAGGAAGGGCACCATAGGTGTGCAAAAAAATTTTGTTGCATCGGATGCTCATCTTAAGTGACGCGGAACAAGTGCACGACATTTCCACGTTTGGAGTCATTGGTAATCTCGTCGCATGTTCGATGCACGGCTTTCGGGAAGCACACCGAAGTGTGCAAAAATTTTGTTGCACCGGATGCTCAGCTTAGGTGACGTGGAACAAGTGCACGGTCGTTTCCACGTTTGGAGTCGTGGTAATCTCGCCGCACGCTCGATGCACGGCTTTCGGGAAGCGCACCACAGGTGTGCAAAAAAATTTTGTTGCACCGGATGCTCATCTTTGGTGACATGGAACAAGTG
Source organism: Chrysopogon serrulatus (assembly GCA_015844335.1). NCBI lineage: Eukaryota > Viridiplantae > Streptophyta > Magnoliopsida > Poales > Poaceae > Chrysopogon > Chrysopogon serrulatus. The sequence continues at coordinate 164,885 of JADLZL010002491.1, forward strand.
CTCGGTCGTTACCATGTTTGAAGTCAGTGGTAATCTCGTCACACGTTCGATGCACGGCTTTCGGGAAGCGCACTACAAGTGTGCAAAAAAAATTTGTTGCACTGGATGCTCATCTTAAGTGACGTGGAACAAGTGCACTGTCGTTACCACGTTTGGAGTCAGCGGTTATCTCGTCGCACGTTCGATGCATAGCTTTTCGGGAAGCGCACCAGATGTGTTCAAAAATTTTTTGTTGCACCGAATGCTCATCTTAGGTGACGTGGAACAAGTGCACAGTCATTACCACGTTTGATGTCGGTGGTAATCTCATCGCACGTTCAATGCACGGCTTTTCGGGAAGCGCACCACACAGGTGTGCAAAAATATTTTGTTGCACCGGATGCTCATCTTAAGTGATGCGGAACAAGTGCACGGCCGTTTCTATGTTTGGAGTCATTGGTAATCTCGTCGCATGTTCGTTTAACGGCTTTCGGGAAGCTCACCGAAGTGTGCAAAAAAATTTTGTTGCACCGGATGCTCGTCTTAGGTGACGTGGAACAAGTGCACGGTCGTTTCCACGTTTGGAGTCGGTTGTAATCTCGTCGCACGTTCGATGCACGGCTTTCGGGAAGCGCACCACAGGTGTGCAAAAAATTTTGTTGCACCGGGTGCTCATCTTAGGTGACATGGAACAAGTGCACGGTCGTTTCCATGTTTGGAGTTAGTGGTAATCTTGTCGCATGTTCGATGCACGGCTTTTCGGGGAATCGCACCAGAAGTGTGCAAAAAAATTTTGTTGCATCAGATGCTCATCTTAGGTGACGCGGAACAAGTGCACGGGCGTTTCCACGTTTGGAGTCATTGGTAATCTCGTCGCATGTTCGATGCACCGCTTTTCGGGTAGCGCACCAGAAGTGTGAAAAAAAAAAATTTTGTTGCACCGGATGCTCATCTTAGGTGACGTGGAACAAGTGCACGGTTAATCTCGCCGCACGTTCGATGCACGGCTTTTGGGAAGCGCACCACAGGTGTGCAAAAAAATTTTGTTGCACCGGATGCTCATCTTAGGTGATGTGGAACAAGTTCACGGTCATTACCAGATTTGGTGTGAGTGGTAATCTCATCGCATATTTGATGCATGGCTTTTGGGAAGCGCACCAGAAGTGTGCTAAAAAATTTATTGCACCGGATGCACATCTTAGGTGACGTGGAACAAGTGCACGGTCGTTTCCACATTTGGAGTCGGTGCTAATCTCGTCGCAAGTTCGATGCACGGCTTTCGGGAAGAACACCACAGGTGTGCAACAAAATTTTGTTGCACCGGATGCTCATCTTTGGTGACGTGGAACAAGTGCAGGTCATTACCCGATTTGCAGTGAGTGGTAATATCATCGCATATTTGATGCATGGCTTTCGGGAAGCGCACGGAAGTGTGCTAAAAAATTTGTTGCACCGGATGCTCATCTTAGGTGACGTGGAACAAGTGCACGGTCGTTACCACGTTTGGATAGTGGTAATCTCGTCGCACGTTCGATGCACGGCTTTCGGGAAGCGCACCACAAGTGTGCAAAAAATTTTGTTGCACCGGATGCTCGGCTTAGGTGACGTGGAACAAGTGCACGGTCGTTTCCACGTTTGGAGTCGGGTGGTAATCTCGTCGCACGTTCGATGCACGGCTTTCGGGAAGCGCACCACAGGTGTGCAAAAAAAATTTTGTTGCACCGGATGCTCATCTTTGGTGACATGGAACAAGTGCTCGGTCGTTACCATGTTTGAAGTCAGTGGTAATCTCGTCACACGCTCGATGCACGGCTTTCGGGAAGCGCACTACAAGTGTGCAAAAAAAATTTGTTGCACTGGATGCTCATCTTAAGTGACGTGGAACATGTGCACTGTCGTTACCACGTTTGGAGTCAGCGGTTATCTCGTCGCACGTTCGATGCATAGCTTTCGGGAAGCGCACCAGATGTGTTCAAAAATTTTTTGTTGCACCGAATGCTCATCTTAGGTGACGTGGAACAAGTGCACAGTCATTACCACGTTTGATGTCGGTGGTAATCTCATCGCACGTTCAATGCGGCTTTCGGGGGAAGCGCACCACAGGTGTGCAAAAAAATTTTGTTGCACCGGATGCTCATCTTAAGTGATGCGGAACAAGTGCACGGCCGTTTCTATGTTTGGAGTCATTGGTAATCTCGTCGCATGTCCGTTGCACGGCTTTCGGGAAGCTCACCAGAAGTGTGCAAAAAAATTTTGTTGCACCGGATGCTCGTCTTAGGTGACGTGGAACAAGTGCACGGTCGTTTCCACGTTTGGAGTCAGTTGTAATCTCGTCGCACGTTCGATGCACGGCTTTCGGGAAGCGCACCACAGGTGTGCAAAAAAATTTTGTTGCACCGGGTGCTCATCTTAGGTGACATGGAACAAGTGCACGGTCGTTTCCATGTTTGGAGTTAGTGGTAATCTTGTCGCACGTTCGATGCACGGCTTTCGGGAATCGCACCAGAAGTGTGCAAAAAAATTTTGTTGCATCAGATGCTCATCTTAGGTGACGCGGAACAAGTGCACGGGCGTTTCCACGTTTGGAGTCATTGGTAATCTCGTCGCATGTTCGATGCACCGCTTTTCGGGTAGCGCACAGAAGTGTGAAAAAAAATTTTGTTGCACCGGATGCTCATCTTAGGTGACGTGGAACAAGTGCACGGTTAATCTCGTCGCACGTTCGATGCACGGCTTTTGGGAAGCGCACCACGGGTGTGCAAAAAATTTTGTTGCACCGGATGCTCATCTTAGGTGATGTGGAACAAGTTCACGGTCATTACCAGATTTGGTGTGAGTGGTAATCTCATCGCATATTTGATGCATGGCTTTTTGGGAAGCGCACCAGAAGTGTGCTAAAAAAATTTATTGCACCGGATGCACATCTTAGGTGACGTGGAACAAGTGCACGGTCGTTTCCACATTTGGAGTCAGTGCTAATCTCGTCGCAAGTTCGATGCACGGCTTTCGGGAAGAACACCACAGGTGTGCAACAAAATTTTGTTGCACCGGATGCTCATCTTTGGTGACGTGGAACAAGTGCAGGTCATTACCCGATTTGCAGTGAGTGGTAATATCATCGCATATTTGATGCATGGCTTTCGAAGCGCACCAGAAGTGTGCTAAAAAAATTTGTTGCACCGGATGCTCATCTTAGGTGACGTGGAACAAGTGCACGGTCGTTACCACGTTTGGATAGTGGTAATCTCGTCGCACGTTCGATGCACGGCTTTCGGGAAGCGCACCACAAGTGTGCAAAAAATTTTTGTTGCACCGGATGCTCATCTTAGGTGACGTGGAACAAGTGCACGGTCGTTACCATGTTTGGAGTCAGTGGTAATCTCGTCCGCAGGTTCAATGCATGGCTTTCGGGAAGCGCACCACAAGTGTGCAAAAAATTTATTGCACCGGATGCTCATCTTAGCGACACGGAACAAGTGCACGGTCGTTTCCACGGTTGGAGTCTATGGTAATCTCGTCGCACGTCCGATGCTCGACTTTCGGAAAGGGCACAAGTGTGCAAAAAAAAAATTTGTTGCACGGATGCTCATCTTAGGTGACATGGAACAAGTGCTCGGTCGTTACCATGTTTGAAGTCGGTGGTAATCTCGTCACACGTTCGATGCACGGCTTTCGGGAAGCGCACTACAAGTGTGCAAAAAAAATTTGTTGCACTGGATGCTCATCTTAAGTGACGTGGAACAAGTGCTTTGTCGTTACCACGTTTGGAGTCGGGCCGGTAATCTCGTCGCGACGTTCGATGCACAAGCATTCGGGAAGCGCACCGGATGTGTTCAAAATTTTTTTGTTGCACCGAATGCTCATCTTAGGTGACGTGGAACAAGTGCACAGTCATTACCACGTTTGATGTCGTGGTAATCTCATCGCACGTTCAATGCACCGCTTTTGGGAAAGCGCACCGAAGTGTGCAAAAAATTTTTGTTGCACCGGATGCTCATCTTAGGTGACGTGGAACAAGTGCACGGTCATTTCCACGTTTGGAGTGCGTGGTAATCTCGTCACACGTTCGATGCACGGCCTTCGTGAAGCGCACTGCAGGTGTGCAAAAAAATTTTGTTGCACCGAAAGCTCATCTTAAGTGATGCGGAACAAGTGCACGGCCGTTTCCACGTTTGGATTCAGTGGTAGTTTCGTCGCACGTTCGATGCACGGCTTTCGAGAAGCGCACCAGAAGTGTGCAAAATTTTTTTGTTGCACCGGATGCTCATCGTTGGTGATGTGGAACAAGTGCACGACATTTCCACGTTTGGAGTCAGTGGTGAACTCATCACACGCGTTCGATGCACGGCTTTTTCGGGGAAGGGCACCATAGGTGTGCAAAAAAATTTTGTTGCATCGGATGCTCATCTTAAGTGACGCGGAACAAGTGCACGACATTTCCACGTTTGGAGTCATTGGTAATCTCGTCGCATGTTCGATGCACGGCTTTCGGGAAGCGCACCAGAAGTGTGCAAAAAATTTTGTTGCACCGGATGCTCAGCTTAGGTGACGTGGAACAAGTGCACGGTCGTTTCCACGTTTGGAGTCAGTGGTAATCTCGTCGCACGTTCGATGCACGGCTTTCGGGAAGCGCACCACAGGTGTGCAAAAAAATTTTGTTGCACCGGATGCTCATCTTTGGTGACATGGAACAAGTGCTCGGTCGTTACCATGTTTGAAGTCAGTGGTAATCTCGTCACACGTTCGATGCACGGCTTTCGGGAAGCGCACTACAAGTATGCAAAAAAAAAATTTGTTGCTTTGGATGCTCATCTTATGTGACGTGGAACATGTGCACTGTCGTTACCACGTTTGGAGTCAGCGGTTATCTCGTCGCACGTTCGATGCATAGCTTTCGGGAAGCGCACCAGATGTGTTCAAAAATTTTTTGTTGCACCGAATGCTCATCTTAGGTGACGTGGAACAAGTGCACAGTCATTACCACGTTTGATGTCAGTGGTAATCTCATCGCACGTTCAATGCACGGCTTTCGGGAAGCGCACCACAGGTGTGCAAAAAAATTTTGTTGCACCGGATGCTCATCTTAAGTGATGCGGAACAAGTGCACGGCCGTTTCTATGTTTGGAGTCATTGGTAATCTCGTCGCATGTTCGTTGCACGGCTTTCGGGAAGCTCACCGAAGTGTGCAAAAAAATTTTGTTGCACGGATGCTCGTCTTAGGTGACGTGGAACAAGTGCACGGTCGTTTCCACGTTTGGAGTCGGTTGTAATCTCGTCGCACGTTCGATGCACGGCTTTCGGGAAGCGCACCACAGGTGTGCAAAAAAATTTTGTTGCACCAAATGCTCATCTTTGGTGACGTGGAACAAGTGCACGGTCATTACCAGATTTGGAGTGAGTGGTAATCTCATCGCATATTTGATGCATGGCTTTCGGGAAGCGCACCAGAAGTGTGCTAAAAAAATTTGTTGCACCGGATGCACATCTTGGAGGACGTGGAACAAGTGCACGGTCGTTTCCACGTTTGGAGTCAGTGCTAATCTCGTCGCACGTTCGATGCACAGCTTTCGGGAAGCACACCACAGGTGTGCAAAAACATTTTGTTGCACCGGATGCTCATCTTAAGTGATGTGGAACAAGTGCATGGCCGTTTCCATGTATGGAGTCAGTGGTAATCTCGTCGCACGTTTGATGCATGGCTTTCGGGAAGCGCACCACAACTGTGCAAAAAAATTTTGTTGCACCGGATGCTCATCTTAAGTGACGTGGAAGAAGAGCCCGGTCGTTACCACTTTGGAGTCAGTGGTAATCTCGTCGCACGTTTGATGCATGGCTTTTGGGACGCGCACCAAAAGTGTGCTAAAAAAATTTGTTGCGCCGGATGCACATCTTAGGTGACGTGGAACAAGTGCACGGTCGTTTCCACATTTGGAGTCAGTGCTAATCTCGTCGTAAGTTCGATGCACGGCTTTCGGGAAGAACACCACAGGTGTGCAACAAAATTTTGTTGCACTGGATGCTCATCTTTGGTGACGTGGAACAAGTGCACGGTCATTACCAGATTTGGAGTGAGTGGTAATATCATCGCATATTTGATGCACGACTTTCGGGAAGCGCACCAGAAGTGTGCTAAAAAATTTGCTGCACGGATGCCCATCTTAGGTGACGTGGAACAAGTGCACAGATCGTTACCACGTTTGGAGTCGGTGGTAATCTCGTCGCACGTTCGATGCACGGCTTTTCGGGAAGCGCACCACAAGTGTGCAAAAAAATTTTGTTGCACCGGATGCTCGTCTTAGGTGACGTGGAACAAGTGCACGGTCATTTCGACGTTTGGAGTCATTGCTAATCTCGTCGCATGTTCGATGCACGGCTTTCGGGAAGCGCACCAGAAGTGTGCAAAAAAAATTTGTTGCACCAGATGTTCGTCTTAGGTGACGTGGAACAAGTGCACGGTCGTTTCCACGTTTGGAGTCAGTTGTAATCTCGTCGCACGTTCGATGCACGGCTTTCGGGAAGCGCACCACAGGTGTGCAAAAAAATTTTGTTGCACCGAATGCTCATCTTTGGTGACGTAGAACAAGTGCACGGTCATTACCAGATTTGGAGTGAGTGGTAATCTCATCGCATATTTGATGCATGGCTTTCGGGAAGCGCACCAGAAGTGTGCTAAAAAAATTTGTTGCGCCGGATGCACATCTTAGAGGACGTGGAACAAGTGCATGGTCGTTTCCACGTTTGGAGTCAGTGCTAATCTCGTCGCACGTTCGATGCACAGCTTTCGGGAAGCACACCACAGGTGTGCAAAAACATTTTGTTGCACCGGATGCTCATCTTAAGTGATGTGGAACAAGTGCATGGCCGTTTCCATGTATGGAGTCGGTGGTAATCTCGTCGCACGTTTGATGCATGGCTTTCGGGAAGCGCGCCACAAGCGTGCAAAAAAAATTTTGTTGCACCGGATGCTCATCTTAAGTGACGTGGAAGAAGAGCCCGGTCGTTACCGGTTTGGAGTCGGTGGTAATCTCGTCGCACGTTTGATGCATGGCTTTTGGGGGCCGCGCAAAAAGTGTGCTAAAAAAAAAATTTGTTGCGCCCGGATGCACATCTTAGGTGACGTGGAACAAGTGCACGGTCGTTTCCACATTTGGAGTCGGTGCTAATCTCGTCGCAAGTTCGATGATGCGGCTTTTTCGGGAAGAACACCACAGGTGTGCAACAAAATTTTGTTGCCTTTGGATGCTCATCTTTGGTGACGTGGAACAAGTGCACGGTCATTACCAGATTTGGAGTGAGTGGTAATATCATCGCATATTTGATGCACGACTTTCGGGAAGCGCACCAGAAGTGTGCTAAAAAAATTTGTTGCACCGGATGCTCATCTTAGGTGACGTGGAACAAGTGCACGGTCGTTACCACGTTTGGAGTCGGTGGTAATCTCGTCGCACGTTCGGACGACGGCTTTCGGGAAGCGCACCACAAGTGTGCAAAAATTTTTGTTGCACCGGATGCTCATCTTAGGTGACGTGGAACAAGTGCACGGTCGTTACCATGTTTGGAGTCGGTGGTAATCTCGTCACAGGTTCAATACATGGCTTTCGGGAAGCGCACCACAAGTGTGCAAAAAATTTATTGCACCAGATGCTCATCTTAGGTGACACGGAACAAGTGCACGGTCGTTTCCACGGTTGGAGTCTATGGTAATCTCGTCGCACGTCCGATGCACGACTTTCGGAAAGGGCACCACAAGTGTGCAAAAAAATTTTGTTGCACCGGGTGCTCATCTTAGGTGACGTGGAACAAGTGCACGGTCGTTACCATGTTTGGAGTCAGTGGTAATCTCGTCGCAGGTTCAATGCATGGCTTTCGGGAAGCGCACCACAAGTGTGCAAAAAAATTTATTACACCGGATGCTCATCTTTGGTGACACGGAACAAGTGCACGGTCATTTCCGCGGTTGGAGTCTATGGTAATCTCGTCGCACGTCGGATGCACTACTTTCACAAAGGGCACCCCAAATGTGCACAAAATTTTTTGTTGCACCGGATGCTCATCTTAGGTGACATGGAGCAAGTGCACGGTCGTTACCATGTTTGGAGTCGGTGGTAATCTCGTCACACGTTCGATGCACGGCTTTTCGGGAAGCGCACTACAAGTGTGCAAAAAATCTGTTGCACCGGATGCTCTTCTTAGGTGACGTGGAACAAGTGCACGGTCGTTACCACATTTGGAGTTAGCGTTAATCTCGTCGCACGTTCGATGCACAGCTTTCGGGAAGCGCACAGAAGTGTTCAAAATTTTTTTGTTGCACGGATGCTCATCTTAGGTGACGTGGAACAAGTGCAGTCGTTACCACGTTTGATGTCGGGTGGTAATCTCATCGCACGTTCAATGCACGGCTTTCGGGAAGCGCACCACAAATGTGCAAAAAAATTTTGTTGCACCGGATGCTCATCTTAAGTGATGCGGAACAAGTGCACGGCCATTTCCATGTATGGAGTCAGTGGTAATCTCGTCGCACGTTTGATGCATGGCTTTCGGGAAGCGCACCACAACTGTGCAAAAAAAATTTTGTTGCACCGGATGCTCATTTTAAGTGACGTGGAAGAAAGAGCCGGTCGTTACCACTTTGGAGTCAGTGGTAATCTCGTCGCACGTTTGATGCATGGCTTTTGGGACGCGCACCAAAAGTGTGCTAAAAAAATTTGTTGCGCCGGATGCACATCTTAGGTGACGTGGAACAAGTGCACGGTCGTTTCCACATTTGGAGTCAGTGCTAATCTCGTCGCAAGTTCGATGCACGGCTTTCGGGAAGAACACCACAGGTGTGCAACCAAATTTTGTTGCACCGGATGCTCATCTTTGGTGACGTGGAACAAGTGCGGTCATTACCAGATTTGGAGTGAGTGGTAATATCATCGCATATTTGATGCACGACTTTCGGGAAGCGCACACCGAAGTGTGCTAAAAAATTTGTTGCACCGGATGCTCATCTTAGGTGACGTGGAACAAGTGCACGGTCGTTACCATGTTTGGAGTCAGTGGTAATCTCGTCACAGGTTCAATACATGGCTTTCGGGAAGCGCACCACAAGTGTGCAAAAAAATTTATTGCACCGGATGCTCATCTTAGGTGACACGGAACAAGTGCACGGTCGTTTCCACGGTTGGAGTCTATGGTAATCTTGTCGCACGTCCGACGCACGACTTTCGGAAAGGGCACCCCAAGTGTGCAAAAAATTTTTGTTGCACCGGATGCTCATCTTAGGTGACGTGGAACAAGTGCACGGTCGTTACCATGCTTGGAGTCAGTGGTAATCTCGTCGCAGGTTCAATGCATGGCTTTCGGGAAGCGCACCACAAGTGTGCAAAAAAATTTTGTTGCACCGGATGCTCATCTTAGGTGACGTGGAACAAGTGCACGGTCGTTACCATGTTTGGAGTCGGTGGTAATCTCGTCACAGGTTCAATACATGGCTTTCGGGGAAGCGCACCACAAGTGTGCAAAAAAATTTATTGCACCGGATGCTCATCTTAGGTGACACGGAACAAGTGCACGGTCGTTTCCACGGTTGGAGTCTATGGTAATCTCGTCGCACGTCCAATGCACGACTTTCGCAAAGGGCACCACAAGTGTGCAAAAAATTTTTGTTGCACCGGATGCTCATCTTAGGTGACGTGGAACAAGTGCGGTCGTTACCATGCTTGAGTCGGTGGTAATCTCGTCGCGCAGGTTCAATGCATGGCTTTCGGGAAGCGCACCACAAGTGTGCAAAAAATTTATTGCACCGGATGCTCATCTTTGGTGACACGGAACAAGTGCACGGTCATTTCCACGGTTGGAGTCTATGGTAATCTCGTCGCACGTCGGATGCACGACTTTCGCAAAGGGCACCCCAAATGTGCACAACATTTTTAGTTGCACCGGATGCTCATCTTAGGTGACGTGGAGCAAGTGCACGGTCGTTACCATGTTTGGAGTCAGTGGTAATCTCGTCACACGTTCGATGCATGGCTTTCGGGAAGCGCACTACAAGTGTGCAAAAAAAATCTGTTGCACCGGATGCTCATCTTAGGTGACGTGGAACAAGTGCACAGTCGTTACCACGTTTGATGTCAGTGGTAATCTCATCGCACGTTCAATGCACGGCTTTCGGGAAGCGCACCACAGGTGTGCAAAAAAATTTTGTTGCACCGGATGCTCATCTTAAGTGACGTGGAACAAGTGCACAGTCGTTACCACGTTTGATGTCAGTGGTAATCTCATCGCACGTTTGATGCATGGCTTTCGGGAAGCGCACCACAATTGTGCAAAAAAATTTTGTTGCACCGGATGTTCATCTTAAGTGGCGTGGAAGAAGAGCCCGGTCGTTACCACTTTGGAGTCAGTGGTAATCTCGTCGTACGTTCGATGCACGGCATTCGGGAAGCGCACCAGGGGCGTGCAAAAAAATTTTGTTGCACCGAAAGCTCATCTTAAGTGATGCGGAACAAGTGCACAGCCGTTTCCACGTTTGGAGTCAGTGGTAATCTCATCGCACGTTCGATGCACGGCTTTCGAGAAGCGCACCAGAAGTGTGCAAAATTTTTTTGTTGCACCGGATGCTCATCTTAGGTGATGTGGAACAAGTGCACGGTCGTTACCACGTTTGATGTCAGTGGTAATCTCATCACACGTTCGATGCACGGCTTTCGGGAAGCGTACCACAGGTGTGCAAAAAATTTTCGTTGCATCGGATGCTCATCTTAAGTGACGCGGAACAAGTGCACGGTCATTTCCACGTTTGGAGTCATTGGTAATCTCGTCGCATGTTCGATGCATGGCTTTCGGGAAGCCCACCACAGGTGTGCAAAAAAATTTTGTTGCACCGGATGCTCATCTTTGGTGACGTGGAACAAGTGCACGGTCATTACCAGATTTGGAGTGAGTGGTAATCTCATCGCATATTTGATGCATGGCTTTCGGGAAGCGCACCAGAAGTGTGCTAAAAAAATTTGTTGCATCGGATGCACATCTTAGGGGACGTGGAACAGGTGCACGGTCGTTTCCACGTTTGGAGTCAGTGCTAATCTCGTCGCACGTTTTTGTGGCACTGGATGCTCATCTTAGGTGACGTGGAACAAGTGCACGGTCGTTACGACGTTTGGAGTCAGCGGTAATCTCGTCGCACGTTCGATGCACAGCTTTCGGGAAGCGCACGAAGTGTTCAAAAAATTTTTTGTTGCACGGATGCTCATCTTAGGTGACGTGGAACAAGTGCACAGTCGTTACCACGTTTGATGTCAGTGGTAATCTCATCGCACGTTCAATGCACGGCTTTTGGGGGAAGCGCACCACAGGTGTGCAAAAAAATTTTGTTGCACTGGATGCTCATCCTAAGTGATGCGGAACAAGTGCACGGCCATTTCCATGTATGGAGTCAGTGGTAATCTCGTTGCACGTTTGATGCATGGCTTTCGGGATGCGCACCACAACTGTGCAAAAAAATTTTGTTGCACCGGATGCTCATCTTAAGTGGCGTGGAACAAGAGCCCGGTCGTTACCACATTTGGAGTTAGTGGTAATCTCGTCGCACGTTCGATGCACGGCCTTCAGGAAGTGCACCAGGGGTGTGCAAAAAAATTTTGTTGCACCGAAAGCTCATCTTAAGTGATGCGGAACAAGTGCACGGCCGTTTCCACGTTTGGAGTCAGTGGTAATCTCGTCGCATGTTCGATGCACGGCTTTCGAGAAGCGCACCAGAAGTGTGCAAAATTTTTTTGTTGCACCGGATGCTCATCTTAGGTGATGTGGAACAAGTGCACGGTCGTTAGCACGTTTGATGTCAGTGGTAATCTCATCACACGTTCGATGCACGGCTTTCGGGAAGCGCACCACAGGTGTGCAAAATTTTTTTGTTGCATCGGATGCTCATCTTTGGTGACGTGGAACAAGTGCACGGTCATTACCAGATTTGGAGTGAGTGGTAATATCATCACATATTTGATGCATGACTTTCGGGAAGCGCACGAAGTGTGCGAAAAAAAAATTTGTTGCACCGGATGCTCATCTTAGGTGACGTGGAACAAGTGCACGGTCGTTACCACGTTTGGAGTCGGTGGTAATCTCGTCGCACGTTCGATGCCGCGGCTTTTCGGGAAGCGCACCACAAGTGTGCCAAAAAATTTTGTTGCACCGGATGCTCATCTTAGGTGACGTGGAACAAGTGCACGGTCGTTACCATGTTTGGAGTCAGTGGTAATCTCGTCACAGGTTCAATACATGGCTTTCGGGAAGCGCACCACAAGTGTGCAACTGCACCGGATGCTCATCTTAGGTGACACGGAACAAGTGCACGGTCGTTTCCACGGTTGGAGTCTATGGTAATCTCGTCGCACGTCCGATGCACGAGTTTCGGAAAGGGCACCACAAGTGTGCAAAAAATTTTTGTTGCACCGGATGCTCATCTTAGGTGACGTGGAACAAGTGCACGGTCGTTACCATGTTTGGAGTCAGTGGTAATCTCGTCGCAGGTTCAATCCATGGCTTTCGGGAAGCGCACCACAAGTGTGCAAAAAACTTTATTGCACCGGATGCTCATCTTAGGTGACACGGAACAAGTGCACGGCCATTTCCATGTATGGAGTCAGTGGTAATCTCGTCGCACGTTTGATGCATGGCTTTTGGGAAGCGCACCACAACTGTGCAAAAAAATTTGGTTGCACCGGATGCTCATCTTAAGTGGCGTGGAACAAGAGCCCGGTCGTTACCACATTTGGAGTTACTGGTAATCTCGTCGCACGTTCGATGCACGACCTTCGGGAAGCGCACCAGGAGTGTGCAAAAAAATTTTGTTGCACCGGAAGCTCATCTTAAGTGATGCGGAACAAGTGCACGGCCGTTTCAACGTTTGGAGTCAGTGGTAATCTCGTCGCACGTTTGATGCATGTCTTTCAAGAAGCGCACCACAATTGTGCAAAAAAATTTTGTTGCACCGGATGCTCATCTTAAGTGGCGTGGAACAAGAGCCCGGTCGTTACCACATTTGGAGTTACTGGTAATCTCGTCGCACGTTCGATGCACGACCTTCGGGAAGCCCACCAGGGGTGTGCAAAAAAATTTTGTTGCACCGGAAGCTCATCTTAAGTGATGCGGAACAAGTGCACGGCCGTTTCCACGTTTGGAGTCAGTGGTAATCTCGTCGCATGTTTGATGCATGGCTTTCGAGAAGCGCACCACAATTGTGCAAAAAAATTTTGTTGCACCAGATGCTCATCTTAAGTGGCGTGGAACAAGAGCCCGGTCGTTACCACATTTGGACTGTATTCTCGTCGCACGTTCGATGCACGGCCTTCGGGAAGCGCACCAGGGGTGTGCAAAAAAAACTGTTGCACCGAAAGCTCATCTTAAGTGATGCGGAACAAGTGCACGGCCGTTTCCACGTTTGGAGTCAGTGGTAATCTCGTCGCATGTTCGATGCACGGCTTTCGAGCGCGCACCAGAAGTGTGCAAAATTTTTTGTTGCACCGGATGCTCATCTTAGGTGATGTGGAACAAGTGCACGATCGTTACCACGTTTGATGTCGGTGGTAATCTCATCACACGCGTTCGATGCACGGCTTTTCGGGGAAGCGCACACAGGTGTGCAAAAAATTTTTGTTGCATCGGATGCTCATCTTAGGTGACGTGGAATAAGTGCACGGTCGTTTCCATGTTTGGAGTCAGTGGTATCTCGTCGCACGTTCGATGCACGGCTTTCGGTAAGCGCACCACAGGTGTGCAAAAAATTTTGTTGCACCGGATGCTCATCTTTGGTGACGTGGAACAAGTGCACGGTCATTACCTGATTTAGAGTGAGAGGTAATCTCATCGCATATTTGATGCATGGCGTTCGGGAAGCGCACCGAAGTGTGCTAAAAAAAATTTGTTGCACCGGATGCACATCTTAGGGGACGTGGAACAAGTGCACGGTCGTTTCTATGTTTGGAGTCGGTGCTAATCTCGTCGCACGTTCGATGCATAGCTTTCGGGAAGCACACCACAGGTGTGCAAAAACATTTTGTTGCACAGGATGCTCATCTTAAGAGATGCGGAACAAGTGCATGGCCGTTTCCATGTATGGAGTCAGTGGTAATCTCGTCGCACGTTTGATGCATGGCTTTCGGGAAGCGCACCACAACTGTGCAAAAAAAATTTGTTGCACCGGATGCTCATCTTAAGTGGCGTGGAACAAGAGCCTGGTCGTTACCACATTTGGAGTTAGTGGTAATCTCGTCGCACGTTCGATGCACGGCCTTCGGGAAGCGCACCAGGGGTGTGCAAAAAAATTTTGTTGCACCGAAAGCTCATCTTAAGTGATGCGGAACAAGTGCACGGCCGTTTTCACGTTTGGAGTCAGTGGTAATCTCGTCGCACGTTCGATGCACAGCTTTCGAGAAGCGCACCAGAAGTGTGCGAAACCTTTTTGTTGCACCGGATGCTCATCTTAGGTGATGTGGAACAAATGCACGGTCGTTACCACGTTTGATGTCAGTGGTAATCTCATCACACGTTCGATGCACGTCTTTCGGGAAGCGCACCACAGGTGTGCAAAAAAAATTTGTTGCATCAGATGCTCATCCTAAGTGACATGGAACAAGTGCACGGTCATTTCCACGTTTGGAGTCATTGGTAATCTCGTCGCATGTTCGATGCACGGCTTTCGGGAAGCGCACCAGAAGTGTGCAAAAAAATTTTGTTGCATCGGATGCTCATCTTAGGTGACGTGGAACAAGTGCACGGTCGTTTCCACGTTTGGAGTCAGTGGTATCTCGTCGCACGTTCGATGCACGGCTTTCGGGAAGCGCACCACAGGTGTGCAAAAAACTTTTGTTGCACCGGATGCTCATCTTTGGTGACGTGGAACAAGTGCACGGTCATTACCTGATTTAGAGTGAGTGGTAATCACATCGCATATTTGATGCATGGCTTTCGGGAAGCGCACCAGATGTGTGCTAAAAAAATTTGTTGCACCGGATGCACATCTTAGGGGACGTGGAACAAGTGCACGGTCGTTTCCATGTTTGGAGTCAGTGCTAATCTCGTCGCACGTTCGATGCATAGCTTTCGGGAAGCACACCACAGGTGTGCAAAAACATTTTGTTGCACCGGATGCTCATCTTAAGTGATGCGGAACAAGTGCATGGCCGTTTTCGTCTATGGAGTCAGTGGAAATCAAGTTGTACGTTTGATGCTTGGCTTTCGGGAAGCGCACCACAACTGTGTAAAAAAATTTTGTTGCACCAGATGCTCATCTTAAGTGACGTGGAACAAGTGCCCGGTCATTACCAGATTTGGAGTGAGTGGTAATCTCATCGCATATTTGATGCATGGCTTTTGGGAAGCGCACCATAAGTGTGCAAAAAAATTTTATTGCACCGGATGCTTATCTTTGGTGACGTGGAGCAAGCGCACAGTCGTTTCCACGGTTGCAGTCAGTGGTAATCTCGTCGCACGTCCGATGCACGGCTTTCGGGAAGGGCGCCACAAGTGTGCAAAAAAATTTTGTTGCACCGGATGCTCATCTTAGGTGACGTGGAGCAAGTGCACGGTCGTTTCCACGTTTGGAATCAGTGGTAATCTCATCGCACGTTCGATGCACAGCTTTCGAGAAGCGCACCACAAGTGTGCAAAAAATTTTGTTGCACTGGATGCTCATCTTAGGTGACGTGGAACAAGTGCACGGTCGTTTCCACGGTTGCAGTCTGTGGTAATCTCGTCGCACGTTCAATGAACGGCTTTCGGGAAGCGCACCACAGGTGTGCAAAAAAATTTTGTTGCACCGGATGCTCATCTTAAGTGATGCGGAACAAGTGCACGGCCGTTTCCATGTACGGAGTCAGTGGTAATCTCGTCGCACGTTCGATGCACGGCTTTCGGGAAGCGCACCAGAAGTGTGCAAAATTTTTTTGTTTCACCGGACGCTCATCTTAGGTCATGTGGAACAAGTGCACGGTCGTTAGCACGTTTGATGTCAGTGGTAATCTCATCACACGTTCGATGCACGGCTTTCGGGAAGCGCACCACGGTGTGCAAAAAATTTTGTTACCTTTGGATGCTCATCTTTGGGGATGTGGAACAAGTGCACGGTCATTACCAGATTTGGAGTGAGTGGTAATCTCGTCGCATTTTTGATGCATGGCTTTCGGGAAGCGCACCAGAAGTGTGCTAAAAAAATTTGTTGCACCGGATGCTCATCTTCGGTGACGTGGAACAAGTACACGGTCGTTACCATGTTTGGAGTCTGTGGTAATCTCATCGCATGTTCGATGCACGGCTTTCGGGAAGCACACCACAAGTGTGCAAAAAAAATTTGTTGCACTGCATGCTCATCTTAGGTGACGTGGAATAAGTGCACGGTCGTTACCAAGTTTGGAGTCAGTGGTAATCTCATCGCACGTTCGATGCACGGCTTTCGGGAAGCGCACCACAAGTGTGCAAAAATTTTTTGTTGCACCGGATGCTCATCTCAGGTGACGTTGGAACAAGTGCACGGTCGTTACCATGTTTGGAGTCGGTGGTAATCTCGTCGCAGGTTCGATGCACGGCTTTCGAGAAGCGCACAAGAAGTGTGCAAAATTTTTTTGTTGCACCGGATGCTCATCTTAGGTGATGTGGAACAAGTGCACGGTCGTTACCACGTTTGGAGTTAGTGGTATCTGATCACACGTTCGATGCACGGCTTTCGGGAAGCGCATCACAACTGTGCAAAAAAATTTTGTTGCACCGGATGCTCATCTTAGGTGACGTGGAACAAGTGCCCATTCGTTACCATGTTTGGAGTTAGTGGTAATCTCGTCGCACATTCGATGCACGGCCTTCGGGAAGCGCACCAGAGGTGTGCAAAAAAAATTTGTTGCACCGGATGCTCATCTTAAGTGATGCGGAACAAGCGCACGGCCATTTCCACGTTTGGAGTCAGTGGTAATCTCGTCGCACGTTCGATGCACGGCTTTCGGGAAGCGCACCACAGGTGTGCAAAAAAAATTTTGTTGCACCGGATGCTCATCTTAGGTGACGTGGAAGAAGTGCACGGTCATTACCGCGTTTGGAGTTAGTGGTAATCTCGTCGCACGTTCGATGCATGACTTTCGGGAACCGCACCAGAAGTGTGCCAAAAAATTTTATTGCACCGGATGCTCATCTTAGGTGACGTGGAACAAGTGCATGGTCGGTACCATGTTTGGAGTTTGTGGTAATCACGTCGCACGTTCGATGCACGGCTTTCGGGAAGCGCACCAGAAGTGTGCAAAAAAATTTTTGTTGCACTAGATGCTCATCTTAGGTGACGTGGAACAAGTCCCGATTGTTACCACGTTTGATGCCAGTGGTAATCTCATCACATGTTCGATGCACGGCTTTCGGGAAGCGCGCCACAGGTGTGCAAGGAAATTTTGTTGCACCGGATACTCATCTTAAGTGACGCGGAAGAAGTGCACAGTCGTTTCCACGTTTGGAGTCAGTGCTAATATCGTCGTATGTTCGATGCACGGCTTTCAGGAAGCGCGCTAGAAGTGTGCAAACAATTTTTGTTGCACCGGATGCTCATCATAGGAGACGTGGAACAAGTGCATGGCCGTTTCCATGTATGGAGTCAGTGGTAATCTCGTCGCACGTTTGATACATGGCTTTCGGGAAGCCCACCACAACTGTGCAAAAAAGATTTTGTTGCACCGGAAGCTCATCTTAAGTGACGTGGAACAAGTGTCCGGTCATTACCAGATTTGGGGTGAGTGGTAATCTCATCGCATATTTGACGCATGGCTTTTGGGAAGCGCACCAGACGTGTGCTAAAAAAATTTGTTGCACCGGATGCACATTTTCGGTGACGTGGAACAAGTGCACGGTCGTTTCCACATTTGGAGTCGGTGCTAATCTCGTCGCAAGTTTGAGGCACGGCTTTCGGGAAGAACACCACAGTGTGCAAAAAAAAATTTGTTGCGCCGGATGCTCATCTTAGGTGACGTGAAACAAGTGCACGGTCATTTCCACGTTTGGAGTCAGTGGTAATCTCGTCACACGTTCAATGCACGGCTTTCGAGAAGCGCACCAGAAGTGTGCAAAAAAATTTTGTTGCACCGGGATGCTCCTCTTAGGTGACGTCAAACAAGTGCACAGTCGTTACCACGTTAGGAGTTAGTGGTAATCTTGTCATATGTTTGACACACGGCTTTCGAAAAGCGCACCAGAAGTGTGCAAAAAAATTTTGTTGCACTGGATGCTCATCTTAGGTGATGTAGAACAAGTGCACGGTCGTTACCACGTTTGGAGTCAGTGGTAATCTCGTCACACATTTGATGCACGGCTTTCGAGAAGCACAGTGTGCAAAAAAATTTTGTTGCACCGGATGCACATCTTAGATGACGTGGAACAAGTGCACGGTCGTTACCATGTTTAGAGTCAGGGGTAATCTCGTCGCACGTTCGATGCACGACTTTCGGGAAGCGCACCAGAAGTGTGCAAAAAAATTTTGTTGCACTGGATGCTCATCTTAGGTGACGTGGGCCAAGTGCACGGTCACTACCAGATTTGGAGTGAGTGGTAATCTCGTCGCATGTTTGATGCACGGCTTTCGGGAAGCGCACCACAAGTGTGCAAAAAAATTTTGTTGCACTGGATGCTCATCTTAGGTGACGCGAAACAAGTGCACGGTCATTTCCACGTTTGGAGTCATTGGTAATCTCGTCACACGTTCAATGCACGGCTTTCGAGAAGCGCACCAGAAGTGAGCAAAAAAATTTTGATGCACCGGGATGCTCATCTTAGGTGACGTGAAACAAGTGCACGGTCGTTACCACGTTAGGAGTTAGTGGTAATCTTGTCGTATGTTTGGCGACGCGTCTTCTCGAAAAGCGCATCGAAGTGTGCAAAAAAAATTTTGTTGCACTGGATGCTCATCTTAGGTGACGTAGAACAAGTGCACGGTCGTTACCACGTTTGGAGTCAGTGGTAATCTCGTCACACATTCGATGCACAGCTTTCGAGAAGCACGGTGTGCAAAAACTTTTGTTGCACCGGATGCTCATCTTAGATGACGTGGAACAAGTGCACGGTCGTTACCACCTTTAGAGTCGGTGGTAATCTCGTCGCACGTTCGATGCACGACTTTCGGGAAGCGCACCGAAGTGTGCAAAAAAAATTTTGTTGCTTTGGATGCTCATCTTAGGTGACGTGGGACATGTGCACGGTCATTACCAGATTTGGAGTGAGTGGTAATCTCGTTGCATGTTTGATGCACGGCTTTTGGGGGAAGCGCACCACAAGTGTGCAAAAACATTTTGTTGCACCGGATGCTCACCTTAGGTGACGTGGAATAAGTGCACGGTCGTTTCCACGTTTGGAGTCGTGGTAATCTCATCGCACGTTCGATGCACGGCTTTCGGGAAGCGCACCACAACTGTGCACAAAAAATTTTGCTGCACCGGATGCTCATCTTAGGTGACGTGGAACAAGTGCCCGGTCGCTACCATGTTTGGAGTTAGTGGTAATCTCGACGCACATTCGATGCATGGCCTTCGGGAAGCGCACCAAAGGTGTGCAAAAAAAATTGTTGCACCGGATGCTCATCTTTGGAGTCAGTGGTAATCTCGTCGCACGTTTGATGCATGGCGTTCGGAAAGCGCACCACAGGTGTGCAAAAAAATTTTGTTGCACCGGATGCTCATCTTAGGTGACGTGGAAGAAGTGCACGGTCATTACCACGTTTGGAGTTAGTGTTAATCTCGTCGCACATTCGATGCATGACTTTCGGGAACCGCACCAGAAGTGTGCCAAAAAATTTTATTGCACCGGATGCTCATCTTAGGTGACGTGGAACAAGTGCATGGTCGTTACCATGTTTGGAGTTTGTGGTAATCACGTCGCACGTTCGATGCACGGCTTTCGGGAAGCGCACCAGAAGTGTGCAAAAAAATTTTTATTGCACCAGATGCTCATCTTAGGTGACGTGGAACAAGTCCCGATTGTTACCACGTTTGATGTCGTGGTAATCTCATCACACGTTCGATGCACGCCTTTCGGGAAGCGCGCGCCCACAGGTGTGCAAAAAAATTTTGTTGCACCGGATACTTATCTTAAGTGACGCGGAAGAAGTGCACAGTAGTTTCCACGTTTGGAGTCAGTGCTAATCTCGTCGTATGTTCGATGCACGGCTTTCAGGAAGCGCGCTAGAAGTGTGCAAACAATTTTTATTGCACCGGATGCTCATCATAGGAGACGTGGAACAAGTGCATGGCCGTTTCCATGTATGGAGTCAGTGGTAATCTCGTCGCACGTTTGATGCTTGGCTTTCGGGAAGCGCACCACAACTGTGCAAAAAAGATTTTGTTGCACCGGAAGCTCACCTTAAGTAATGTGGAACAAGTGTCCGGTCATTACCAGATTTGGGGTGAGTGGTAATCTCATCACATATTTGATGCATGGCCTTTGGGAAGCGCACCTGAAGTGTGCTAAAAAATTTGTTGCACCGGATGCACATTATAGGTGACGTGGAACAAGTGCACGGTCGTTTCCACATTTGGAGTCGGTGCTAATCTCGTCGCAAGTTTGATGCACGGCTTTTCGGGAAGAACACCACAGGTCTGCAGAGAAAAAATTTGGTGCGCCGGATGCTCATCTTAGGTGACGCGAAACAAGTGCACGGTCATTTCCACGTTTGGAGTCATTGGTAATCTCGTCACACGTTCAATGCACGGCTTTCGAGAAGCGCACCAGAAGTGAGCAAAAAAATTTTGATGCACCGGGATGCTCATCTTAGGTGACGTGGAACAAGTGCACGGTCGTTACCACGTTAGGAGTTAGTGGTAATCTTGTCGTATGTTTGACGACGTCTTTGAAAAAAGCGCATCGAAGTGTGCAAAAAAAATTTTGTTGCCTTTGGATGCTCATCTTAGGTGACGTAGAACAAGTGCACGGTCGTTACCACGTTTGGAGTCGGTGGTAATCTCGTCACACATTCGATGCACAGCTTTCGAGAAGCACGGTGTGCAAAAAACTTTTGTTGCACCGGATGCTCATCTTAGATGACGTGGAACAAGTGCACGGTCGTTACCACCTTTAGAGTCAGTGGTAATCTCGTCGCACGTTCGATGCACGACTTTCGGGAAGCGCACCAGAAGTGTGCAAAAAAATTTTGTTGCACTGGATGCTCATCTTAGGTGACGTGGGACATGTGCACGGTCATTACCAGATTTGGAGTGAGTGGTAATCTCGTTGCATGTTTGATGCACGGCTTTTGGGGAAGCGCACCACAAGTGTGCAAAAACATTTTGTTGCACCGGATGCTCACCTTAGGTGACGTGGAATAAGTGCACGGTCGTTTCCACGTTTGGAGTCAGTGGTAATCTCATCGCACGTTCGATGCACGGCTTTCGGGAAGCGCACCACAACTGTGCAAAAAAATTTTGTTGCACCGGATGCTCATCTTAGGTGACGTGGAACAAGTGCCCGGTCGCTACCATGTTTGGAGTTAGTGGTAATCTCGACGCACATTCGATGCACGGCCTTCGGGAAGCGCACCAAAGGTGTGCAAAAAAAATTGTTGCACCGGATGCTCATCTTTGGAGTCAGTGGTAATCTCGTCGCACGTTTGATGCATGGCGTTCGGGAAGCGCACCACAGGTGTGCAAAAAAATTTTGTTGCACCGGATGCTCATCTTAGGTGACGTGGAAGAAGTGCACGGTCATTACCACGTTTGGAGTTAGTGTTAATCTCGTCGCACATTCGATGCATGACTTTCGGGAACCGCATCAGAAGTGTGCCAAAAAATTTTATTGCACCGGATGCTCATCTTAGGTGACGTGGAACAAGTGCATGGTCGTTACCATGTTTGGAGTTTGTGGTAATCACGTCGCACGTTCGATGCACGGCTTTCGGGGAAGCGCACCGAAGTGTGCAAAAAATTTTTATTGCACCGGATGCTCATCTTAGGTGACGTGGAACAAGTCCCGATTGTTACCACGTTTGATGTCAGTGGTAATCTCATCACACGTTCGATGCACGCCTTTCGGGAAGCGCGCCACAGGTGTGCAAAAAAATTTTGTTGCACCGGATACTTATCTTAAGTGATGCGGAAGAAGTGCACAGTAGTTTCCACGTTTGGAGTCAGTGCTAATCTCGTCGTATGTTCGATGCACGGCTTTCGGGAAGCGCGCTAGAAGTGTGCAAACAATTTTTGTTGCACCGGATGCTCATCATAGGAGACGTGGAACAAGTGCATGGCCGTTTCCATGTATGGAGTCAGTGGTAATCTCGTCGCACGTTTGATGCTTGGCTTTCGGGAAGCGCACCACAACTGTGCAAAAAAGATTTTGTTGCACCGGAAGCTCACCTTAAGTAATGTGGAACAAGTGTCCGGTCATTACCAGATTTGGGGTGAGTGGTAATCTCATCACATATTTGATGCATGGCCTTTGGGAAGCGCACCTGAAGTGTGCTAAAAAATTTGTTGCACGGATGCACATTATAGGTGACGTGGAACAAGTGCACGGTCGTTTCCACATTTGGAGTCAGTGCTAATCTCGTCGCAAGTTTGATGCACGGCTTTCGGGAAGAACACCACAGGTCTGCAGAAAAAATTTGATGCGCCGGATGCTCATCTTAGGTGACGCGAAACAAGTGCACGGTCATTTCCACGTTTGGAGTCATTGGTAATCTCGTCACACGTTCAATGCACGGCTTTCGAGAAGCGCACCAGAAGTGAGCAAAAAAATTTTGATGCACCGGGATGCTCATCTTAGGTGACGTGAAACAAGTGCACGGTCGTTACCACGTTAGGAGTTAGTGGTAATCTTGTCGTATGTTTGACGCACGTCTTTCGAAAAGCGCATCAGAAGTGTGCAAAAAAATTTTGTTGCACTGGATGCTCATCTTAGGTGACGTAGAACAAGTGCACGGTCGTTACCACGTTTGGAGTCAGTGGTAATCTCGTCACACATTCGATGCACAGCTTTCGAGAAGCACAGTGTGCAAAAAACTTTTGTTGCACCGGATGCTCATCTTAGATGACGTGGAACAAGTGCACGGTCGTTACCACCTTTAGAGTCAGTGGTAATCTCGTCGCACGTTCGATGCACGACTTTCGGGAAGCGCACCAGAAGTGTGCAAAAAAATTTTGTTGCACTGGATGCTCATCTTTGGTGACGTGGGACATGTGCACGGTCATTACCAGATTTGGAGTGAGTGGTAATCTCGTTGCATGTTTGATGCACGGCTTTTGGGGAAGCGCACCACAAGTGTGCAAAAACATTTGTTGCACCGGACGCTCACCTTAGGTGACGTGGAATAAGTGCACGGTCGTTTCCACGTTTGGAGTCAGTGGTAATCTCATCGCACGTTCAATGCACGGCTTTCGGGAAGCGCACCACAACTGTGCACAAAAAATTTTGTTGCACCGGATGCTCATCTTAGATGACGTGGAACAAGTGCACGGTCGTTACCACCTTTAGAGTCAGTGGTAATCTCATCGCACGTTC
This sequence comes from Chrysopogon serrulatus, assembly GCA_015844335.1. Lineage (NCBI taxonomy): Eukaryota > Viridiplantae > Streptophyta > Magnoliopsida > Poales > Poaceae > Chrysopogon > Chrysopogon serrulatus. The sequence goes on from JADLZL010002491.1 coordinate 188,354, forward strand.
GATGCACGACTTTCGGGAAGCGCACCAGAAGTGTGCAAAAAAATTTTGTTGCACTGGATGCTCATCTTAGGTGACGTGGGACATGTGCACGGTCATTACCAGATTTGGAGTGAGTGGTAATCTCGTTGCATGTTTGATGCACGGCTTTTGGGGAAGCGCACCACAAGTGTGCAAAAACATTTTGTTGCACCGGATGCTCACCTTAGGTGACGTGGAATAAGTGCACGGTCGTTTCCACGTTTGGAGTCAGTGGTAATCTCATCGCACGTTCGATGCACGGCTTTCGGGAAGCGCACCACAACTGTGCACAAAAAATTTTGTTGCACCGGATGCTCATCTTAGGTGACGTGGAACAAGTGCCCGGTCGCTACCATGTTTGGAGTTAGTGGTAATCTCGACGCACATTCGATGCACGGCCTTCGGGAAGCGCACCAAAGGTGTGCAAAAAAAATTGTTGCACCGGATGCTCATCTTTGGAGTCAGTGGTAATCTCGTCGCACGTTTGATGCATGGCGTTCGGAAAGCGCACCACAGGTGTGCAAAAAAATTTTGTTGCACCGGATGCTCATCTTAGGTGACGTGGAAGAAGTGCACGGTCATTACCACGTTTGGAGTTAGTGTTAATCTCGTCGCACATTCGATGCATGACTTTCGGGAACCGCACCAGAAGTGTGCCAAAAAATTTTATTGCACCGGATGCTCATCTTAGGTGACGTGGAACAAGTGCATGGTCGTTACCATGTTTGGAGTTTGTGGTAATCACGTCGCACGTTCGATGCACGGCTTTCGGGAAGCGCACCAGAAGTGTGCAAAAAAATTTTTATTGCACCAGATGCTCATCTTAGGTGACGTGGAACAAGTCCCGATTGTTACCACGTTTGATGTCAGTGGTAATCTCATCACACGTTCGATGCACGCCTTTCGGGAAGCGCGCCACAGGTGTGCAAAAAAATTTTGTTGCACCGGATACTTATCTTAAGTGACGCGGAAGAAGTGCACAGTAGTTTCCACGTTTGGAGTCAGTGCTAATCTCGTCGTATGTTCGATGCACGGCTTTCAGGAAGCGCGCTAGAAGTGTGCAAACAATTTTTGTTGCACCGGATGCTCATCATAGGAGACGTGGAACAAGTGCATGGGCGTTTCCACGTATGGAGTCAGTGGTAATCTCGTCGCACGTTTGATGCTTGGCTTTCGGGAAGCGCACCACAACTGTGCAAAAAAGATTTTGTTGCACCGGAAGCTCACCTTAAGTAATGTGGAACAAGTGTCCGGTCATTACCAGATTTGGGGTGAGTGGTAATCTCATCACATATTTGATGCATGGCCTTTGGGAAGCGCACCTGAAGTGTGCTAAAAAAATTTGTTGCACCGGATGCACATTATAGGTGACGTGGAACAAGTGCACGGTCGTTTCCACATTTGGAGTCAGTGCTAATCTCGTCGCAAGTTTGATGCACGGCTTTCGGGAAGAACACCACAGGTCTGCAGAAAAAATTTGATGCGCCGGATGCTCATCTTAGGTGACGCGAAACAAGTGCACGGTCATTTCCACGTTTGGAGTCATTGGTAATCTCGTCACACGTTCAATGCACGGCTTTCGAGAAGCGCACCAGAAGTGAGCAAAAAATTTTGATGCACGGGATGCTCATCTTAGGTGACGTGAAACAAGTGCACGGTCGTTACCACGTTAGGAGTTAGTGGTAATCTTGTCGTATGTTTGACGACGTCTTTCGAAAAGCGCATCGAAGTGTGCAAAAAAAATTTTGTTACCTTTGGATGCTCATCTTAGGTGACGTAGAACAAGTGCACGGTCGTTACCACGTTTGGAGTCAGTGGTAATCTCGTCACACATTCGATGCACAGCTTTCGAGAAGCACAGTGTGCAAAAAACTTTTGTTGCACCGGATGCTCATCTTAGATGACGTGGAACAAGTGCACGGTCGTTACCACCTTTAGAGTCAGTGGTAATCTCGTCGCACGTTCGATGCACGACTTTCGGGAAGCGCACCAGAAGTGTGCAAAAAAATTTTGTTGCACTGGATGCTCATCTTAGGTGACGTGGGACATGTGCACGGTCATTACCAGATTTGGAGTGAGTGGTAATCTCGTTGCATGTTTGATGCACGGCTTTTGGGGAAGCGCACCACAGGTGTGCAAAAACATTTTGTTGCACCGGATGCTCACCTTAGGTGACGTGGAATAAGTGCACGGTCGTTTCCACGTTTGGAGTCAGTGGTAATCTCATCGCACGTTCGATGCACGGCTTTCGGGAAGCGCACCACAACTGTGCACAAAAAATTTTGTTGCACCGGATGCTCATCTTAGGTGACGTGGAACAAGTGCCCGGTCGCTACCATGTTTGGAGTTAGTGGTAATCTCGACGCACATTCGATGCACGGCCTTCGGGAAGCGCACCAAAGGTGTGCAAAAAAAATTGTTGCACCGGATGCTCATCTTTGGAGTCAGTGGTAATCTCGTCGCACGTTTGATGCATGGCTTTCGGGAAGCGCACCACAGGTGTGCAAAAAAATTTTGTTGCACCGGATGCTCATCTTAGGTGACGTGGAAGAAGTGCACGGTCATTACCACGTTTGGAGTTAGTGTTAATCTCGTCGCACATTCGATGCATGACTTTCGGGAACCGCACCGAAGTGTGCCAAAAATTTTATTGCACCGGATGCTCATCTTAGGTGACGTGGAACAAGTGCATGGTCGTTACCATGTTTGGAGTTTGTGGTAATCACGTCGCACGTTCGATGCACGGCTTTCGGGAAGCGCGCGAAGTGTGCAAAAAATTTTTATTGCACCGGATGCTCATCTTAGGTGACGTGGAACAAGTCCCGATTGTTACCACGTTTGATGTCGTGGTAATCTCATCACACGTTCGATGCACGCCTTTCGGGAAGCGCGCCCACAGTGTGCAAAAAAAATTTTGTTGCACCGGATACTTATCTTAAGTGTGACGCGGAAGAAGTGCCTGATAGTTTCCACGTTTGGAGTCAGTGCTAATCTCGTCGTATGTTCGATGCACGGCTTTCAGGAAGCGCGCTAGAAGTGTGCAAACAATTTTTGTTGCACCGGATGCTCATCATAGGAGACGTGGAACAAGTGCATGGCCGTTTCCATGTATGGAGTCAGTGGTAATCTCGTCGCACGTTTGATGCTTGGCTTTCGGGAAGCGCACCACAACTGTGCAAAAAAGATTTTGTTGCACCGGAAGCTCACCTTAAGTAACGTGGAACAAGTGTCCGGTCATTACCAGATTTGGGGTGAGTGGTAATCTCATCACATATTTGATGCATGGCCTTTGGGAAGCGCACCTGAAGTGTGCTAAAAAAATTTGTTGCACCGGATGCACATTATAGGTGACGTGGAACAAGTGCACGGTCGTTTCCACATTTGGAGTCAGTGCTAATCTCGTCGCAAGTTTGATGCACGGCTTTCGGGAAGAACACCACAGGTCTGCAGAAAAAATTTGATGCGCCGGATGCTCATCTTAGGTGACGCGAAACAAGTGCACGGTCATTTCCACGTTTGGAGTCATTGGTAATCTCGTCACACGTTCAATGCACGGCTTTCGAGAAGCGCACCAGAAGTGAGCAAAAAAATTTTGATGCACCGGGATGCTCATCTTAGGTGACGTGAAACAAGTGCACGGTCGTTACCACGTTAGGAGTTAGTGGTAATCTTGTCGTATGTTTTGACGCACGTCTTTCGAAAAGCGCATCGAAGTGTGCAAAAAAAAATTTTGTTGCCTTTGGATGCTCATCTTAGGTGACGTAGAACAAGTGCACGGTCGTTACCACGTTTGGAGTCAGTGGTAATCTCGTCACACATTCGATGCACGAGCTTTCGAGAAGCACAGTGTGCAAAAAACTTTTGTTGCACGGATGCTCATCTTAGATGACGTGGAACAAGTGCACGGTCGTTACCACCTTTAGAGTCAGTGGTAATCTCGTCGCACGTTCGATGCACGACTTTCGGGAAGCGCACCAGAAGTGTGCAAAAAAATTTTGTTGCACTGGATGCTCATCTTAGGTGACGTGGGACATGTGCACGGTCATTACCAGATTTGGAGTGAGTGGTAATCTCGTTGCATGTTTGATGCACGGCTTTTGGGGAAGCGCACCACAGGTGTGCAAAAACATTTTGTTGCACCGGATGCTCACCTTAGGTGACGTGGAATAAGTGCACGGTCGTTTCCACGTTTGGAGTCGATGGTAATCTCATCGCACGTTCGATGCACGGCTTTCGGGAGCGCGCACCACAACGTGTGCAAAAAATTTTGTTGCACCGGATGCTCATCTTAGGTGACGTGGAACAAGTGCCCGGTCGCTACCATGTTTGGAGTTAGTGGTAATCTCGACGCACATTCGATGCACGGCCTTCGGGAAGCGCACCAAAGGTGTGCAAAAAAAATTGTTGCACCGGATGCTCATCTTTGGAGTCGGTGGTAATAATCTCGTCGCACGTTTGATGCATGGCTTTTCGGGAAGCGCACCACAGGTGTGCAAAAAAAATTTTGTTGCACCGGATGCTCATCTTAGGTGACGTGGAAGAAGTGCACGGTCATTACCACGTTTGGAGTTAGTGTTAATCTCGTCGCACATTCGATGCATGACTTTCGGGGAACCGCATCGAAGTGTGCCAAAAAAATTTTATTGCACCGGATGCTCATCTTAGGTGACGTGGAACAAGTGCATGGTCGTTACCATGTTTGGAGTTTGTGGTAATCACGTCGCACGTTCGATGCACGGCTTTCGGGAAGCGCACCAGAAGTGTGCAAAAAAATTTTTATTGCACCAGATGCTCATCTTAGGTGACGTGGAACAAGTCCCGATTGTTACCACGTTTGATGTCGAGTGGTAATCTCATCACACGTTCGATGCACGCCTTTCGGGAAGCGCGCCACAGGTGTGCAAAAAAAATTTTGTTGCACGGATACTTATCTTAAGTGATGCGGAAGAAGTGCACAGTAGTTTCCACGTTTGGAGTCGGTGCTAATCTCGTCGTATGTTCGATGCACGGCTTTTCGAAGGGGAAGCGCTAGAAGTGTGCAAACAATTTTTGTTGCACCGGATGCTCATCATAGGAGGCGTGGAACAAGTGCATGGCCGTTTCCATGTATGGAGTCAGTGGTAATCTCGTCGCACGTTTGATGCTTGGCTTTTTCGGGAAGCGCACCACAACTGTGCAAAAAATTTTTTGTTGCACCGGAAGCTCACCTTAAGTAACGTGGAACAAGTGTCCGGTCATTACCAGATTTGGGGTGAGTGGTAATCTCATCACATATTTGATGCATGGCCTTTGGGAAGCGCACCTGAAGTGTGCTAAAAAATTTGTTGCACCGGATGCACATTATAGGTGACGTGGAACAAGTGCACGGTCGTTTCCACATTTGGAGTCGGTGCTAATCTCATCGCAAGTTTGATGCACGGCTTTCGGGGGAAGAACACCACAGGTCTGCAAAAAAATTTGATGCGCCGGATGCTCATCTTAGGTGACGCTTGAAACAAGTGCACGGTCATTTCCACGTTTGGAGTCATTGGTAATCTCGTCACACGTTCAATGCACGGCTTTCGAGAAGCGCACCAGAAGTGAGCAAAAAAAATTTTGATGCACCGGGATGCTCATCTTAGGTGACGTGAAACAAGTGCACGGTCGTTACCACGTTAGGAGTTAGTGGTAATCTTGTCGTATGTTTGACGACGTCTTTTCGAAAAAGCGCATCGAAGTGTGCAAAAAAAAATTTTGTTGCCTTTGGATGCTCATCTTAGGTGACGTAGAACAAGTGCACGGTCGTTACCACGTTTGGAGTCGGTGGTAATCTCGTCACACATTCGATGCACAGCTTTCGAGAAGCACGGTGTGCAAAAAACTTTTGTTGCACGGATGCTCATCTTAGATGACGTGGAACAAGTGCACGGTCGTTACCACCTTTAGAGTCGGTGGTAATCTCGTCGCACGCGTTCGATGCACGACTTTCGGGAAGCACCGAAGTGTGCAAAAAATTTTGTTGCCTTTGGATGCTCATCTTTGGTGACGTGGGACATGCGGTCATTACCAGATTTGGAGTGAGTGGTAATCTCGTTGCATGTTTGATGCACGGCTTTTTGGGGAAGCGCACCACAAGTGTGCAAAAACATTTGTTGCACCGGATGCTCACCTTAGGTGACGTGGAATAAGTGCACGGTCGTTTCCACCGTTTGGAGTCGGTGGTAATCTCATCGCACGTTCAATGCACGGCTTTCGGGAAGCACCACAACTGTGCAAAAAAATTTTGTTGCACCGGATGCTCATCTTAGATGACGTGGAACAAGTTTCGTTACCACCTTTAGAGGATGGTAATCTCATCGCACGTTCGATGCACGACTTTCGGGAAGCGCACGGAAGTGTGCAAAAAAATTTTGTTACCTTTGGATGCTCATCTTAGGTGACGTGGGACATGTGCACGGTCATTACCAGATTTGGAGTGAGTGGTAATCTCGTTGCATGTTTGATGCACGGCTTTTGGGGAAGCGCACCACAGGTGTGCAAAAACATTTTGTTGCACCGGATGCTCACCTTAGGTGACGTGGAATAAGTGCACGGTCGTTTCCACGTTTGGAGTCGGTGGTAATCTCATCGCGCGTTCGATGCACGGCTTTCGGGAAGCGCACCACAACTGTGCACAAAAAATTTTGTTGCACCGGATGCTCATCTTAGGTGACGTGGAACAAGTGCCCGGTCGCTACCATGTTTGGAGTTAGTGGTAATCTCGACGCACATTCGATGCACGGCCTTCGGGAAGCGCACCAAAGGTGTGCAAAAAAATTGTTGCACCGGATGCTCATCTTTGGAGTCGGTGGTAATCTCGTCGCACACGTTTGATGCATGGCTTTCGGAAAGCGCACCACAGGTGTGCAAAAAAATTTTGTTGCACCGGATGCTCATCTTAGGTGACGTGGAAGAAGTGCACGGTCATTACCACGTTTGGAGTTAGTGTTAATCTCGTCGCACATTCGATGCATGACTTTCGGGAACCGCACCGAAGTGTGCCAAAAATTTTATTGCACCGGATGCTCATCTTAGGTGACGTGGAACAAGTGCATGGTCGTTACCATGTTTGGAGTTTGTGGTAATCACGTCGCACGTTCGATGATGCGGCTTTCGGGAAGCGCACGAAGTGTGCAAAAAATTTTTATTGCACCGGATGCTCATCTTAGGTGGCGTGGAACAAGTCCCGATTGTTACCACGTTTGATGTCGGTGGTAATCTCATCACACGTTCGATGCACGCCTTTCGGGAAGCGCGCCCACGGGTGCAAAAAAAAAATTTTGTTGCACCGGATACTTATCTTAAGTGACGCGGAAGAAGTGCACAGTAGTTTCCACGTTTGGAGTCGGTGCTAATCTCGTCGTATGTTCGATGCACGGCTTTCGAGAAGCGCGCGCTAGAAGTGTGCAAACAATTTTTTTGCACCGGATGCTCATCATAGGAGGCGTGGAACAAGTGCATGGCGTTTCCATGTATGGAGTCGGTGGTAATCTCGTCGCACGTTTGATGCTTGGCTTTCGGGAAGCGCACCACAAGCGTGCAAAAAAGATTTTGTTGCAGGAAGCTCACCTTAAGTAACGTGGAACAAGTGTCCGGTCATTACCAGATTTGGGGTGAGTGGTAATCTCATCACATATTTGATGCATGGCCTTTGGGAAGCGCACCTGAAGTGTGCTAAAAAAATTTGTTGCACCGGATGCACATTATAGGTGACGTGGAACAAGTGCACGGTCGTTTCCACATTTGGAGTCGGTGCTAATCTCTCGCCGCAAGTTTGATGCACGGCTTTCGGGAGAAGAACACCACAGTGCAGAAAAAAAATTTGATGCGCCGGATGCTCATCTTAGGTGACGCGAAACAAGTGCACGGTCATTTCCACGTTTGGAGTCATTGGTAATCTCGTCACACGTTCAATGCACGGCTTTCGAGAAGCGCACCGAAGTGAGCAAAAAATTTTGATGCACCGGGATGCTCATCTTAGGTGACGTGAAACAAGTGCACGGTCGTTACCACGTTAGGAGTTAGTGGTAATCTTGTCGTATGTTTGACGACGTCTTTCGAAAAGCGCATCGAAGTGTGCAAAAAAATTTTGTTGCACTGGATGCTCATCTTAGGTGACGTAGAACAAGTGCACGGTCGTTACCACGTTTGGAGTCAGTGGTAATCTCGTCACACATTCGATGCACAGCTTTCGAGAAGCACAGTGTGCAAAAAACTTTTGTTGCACCGGATGCTCATCTTAGATGACGTGGAACAAGTGCACGGTCGTTACCACCTTTAGAGTCAGTGGTAATCTCGTCGCACGTTCGATGCACGACTTTCGGGAAGCGCACCGAAGTGTGCAAAAAATTTTGTTGCACCTTTGGATGCTCATCTTAGGTGACGTGGGACATGTGCACGGTCATTACCAGATTTGGAGTGAGTGGTAATCTCGTTGCATGTTTGATGCACGGCTTTTGGGGAAGCGCACCACAGGTGTGCAAAAACATTTTGTTGCACCGGATGCTCACCTTAGGTGACGTGGAATAAGTGCACGGTCGTTTCCACGTTTGGAGTCGGTGGTAATCTCATCGCACGTTCGATGCACGGCTTTTCGGGAAGCGCACCACAAGCGTGCACAAAAAATTTTGTTGCACCGGATGCTCATCTTAGGTGACGTGGAACAAGTGCCCGGTCGCTACCATGTTTGGAGTTAGTGGTAATCTCGACGCACATTCGATGCACGGCCTTCGGGAAGCGCACCAAAGGTGTGCAAAAAAAATTGTTGCACCGGATGCTCATCTTTGGAGTCGGTGGTAATCTCGTCGCACGCGTTTGATGCATGGCTTTCGGGAAGCGCACCACAGGTGTGCAAAAAAATTTTGTTGCACCGGATGCTCATCTTAGGTGACGTGGAAGAAGTGCACGGTCATTACCACGTTTGGAGTTAGTGTTAATCTCGTCGCACATTCGATGCATGACTTTCGGGGAACCGCACCGAAGTGTGCCAAAAAATTTTATTGCACCGGATGCTCATCTTAGGTGACGTGGAACAAGTGCATGGTCGTTACCATGTTTGGAGTTTGTGGTAATCACGTCGCACGTTCGATGCACGGCTTTCGGGAAGCGCACCAGAAGTGTGCAAAAAAATTTTTATTGCACCAGATGCTCATCTTAGGTGACGTGGAACAAGTCCCGATTGTTACCACGTTTGATGTCGATGGTAATCTCATCACACGTTCGATGCACGCCTTTCGGGAAGCGCGCCACAGGTGTGCAAAAAAATTTTGTTGCACCGGATACTTATCTTAAGTGACGCGGAAGAAGTGCACAGTAGTTTCCACGTTTGGAGTCAGTGCTAATCTCGTCGTATGTTCGATGCGGCTTTCAGGAAGCGCGCTAGAAGTGTGCAAACAATTTTTGTTGCACCGGATGCTCATCATAGGAGGCGTGGAACAAGTGCATGGCCGTTTCCATGTATGGAGTCGGTGGTAATCTCGTCGCACGTTTGATGCTTGGCTTTCGGGAAGCGCACCACAAGCGTGCAAAAAAAGATTTTGTTGCACCGGAAGCTCACCTTAAGTAACGTGGAACAAGTGTCCGGTCATTACCAGATTTGGGGTGAGTGGTAATCTCATCACATATTTGATGCATGGCCTTTGGGAAGCGCACCTGAAGTGTGCTAAAAAATTTGTTGCACCGGATGCACATTATAGGTGACGTGGAACAAGTGCACGGTCGTTTCCACATTTGGAGTCGGTGCTAATCTCGCCGCAAGTTTGATGCACGGCTTTCGGGGGAAGAACACCACAGTCTGAAAAAAATTTGATGCGCCGGATGCTCATCTTAGGTGACGCGAAACAAGTGCACGGTCATTTCCACGTTTGGAGTCATTGGTAATCTCGTCACACGTTCAATGCACGGCTTTCGAGAAGCGCACCAGAAGTGAGCAAAAAAATTTTGATGCACCGGGATGCTCATCTTAGGTGACGTGAAACAAGTGCACGGTCGTTACCACGTTAGGAGTTAGTGGTAATCTTGTCGTATGTTTGACGCACGTCTTTCGAAAAGCGCATCAGAAGTGTGCAAAAAAATTTTGTTGCACTGGATGCTCATCTTAGGTGACGTAGAACAAGTGCACGGTCGTTACCACGTTTGGAGTCAGTGGTAATCTCGTCACACATTCGATGCACAGCTTTCGAGAAGCACAGTGTGCAAAAAACTTTTGTTGCACCGGATGCTCATCTTAGATGACGTGGAACAAGTGCACGGTCGTTACCACCTTTAGAGTCAGTGGTAATCTCGTCGCACGTTCGATGCACGACTTTCGGGAAGCGCACCAGAAGTGTGCAAAAAAATTTTGTTGCACTGGATGCTCATCTTAGGTGACGTGGGACATGTGCACGGTCATTACCAGATTTGGAGTGAGTGGTAATCTCGTTGCATGTTTGATGCACGGCTTTTGGGGGGAATTGTGCAAAAACACCGGAGGTGTGGAAAAAAAATTTTGTTGCACCTTTGGATGCACCGGATGCTCTTAGGTGACGGGGGAAGTGCACGGTCATTCCACGATTTGGAGTGAGTGGTAATCTCGTTGCATGTTTGATGCACGGCTTTTGGGGAAGCGTTCGGGTGTGCAAAAACATTTTGTTGCACGGATGCTCACCTTAGGTGACGTGGAATAAGTGCGGTCGTTTCCACGTTTGGAGTCAGTGGTAATCTCAACGTTCGATGCACGGCTTTTCGGGGAAGCGCACCACAACCGTGCACAAAAAATTTTGTTGCACCGGATGCTCATCTTAGGTGACGTGGAACAAGTGCCCGGTCGCTACCATGTTTGGAGTTAGTGGTAATCTCGACGCACATTCGATGCACGGCCTTCGGGAAGCGCACCAAAGGTGTGCAAAAAAAATTGTTGCACCGGATGCTCATCTTTGGAGTCAGTGGTAATCTCGTCGCACGTTTGATGCATGGCTTTCGGGAAGCGCACCACAGGTGTGCAAAAAAATTTTGTTGCACCGGATGCTCATCTTAGGTGACGTGGAAGAAGTGCACGGTCATTACCACGTTTGGAGTTAGTGTTAATCTCGTCGCACATTCGATGCATGACTTTCGGGAACCGCACCAGAAGTGTGCCAAAAAATTTTATTGCACCGGATGCTCATCTTAGGTGACGTGGAACAAGTGCATGGTCGTTACCATGTTTGGAGTTTGTGGTAATCACGTCGCACGTTCGATGCACGGCTTTCGGGAAGCGCACCAGAAGTGTGCAAAAAAATTTTTATTGCACCAGATGCTCATCTTAGGTGACGTGGAACAAGTCCCGATTGTTACCACGTTTGATGTCAGTGGTAATCTCATCACACGTTCGATGCACGCCTTTCGGGAAGCGCGCCACAGGTGTGCAAAAAAATTTTGTTGCACCGGATACTTATCTTAAGTGACGCGGAAGAAGTGCACAGTAGTTTCCACGTTTGGAGTCAGTGCTAATCTCGTCGTATGTTCGATGCACGGCTTTCAGGAAGCGCGCTAGAAGTGTGCAAACAATTTTTGTTGCACCGGATGCTCATCATAGGAGACGTGGAACAAGTGCATGGCCGTTTCCATGTATGGAGTCAGTGGTAATCTCGTCGCACGTTTGATGCTTGGCTTTCGGGAAGCGCACCACAACCGCGTGCAAAAAAGATTTTGTTGCACGGAAGCTCACCTTAAGTAACGTGGAACAAGTGTCCGGTCATTACCAGATTTGGGGTGAGTGGTAATCTCATCACATATTTGATGCATGGCCTTTGGGAAGCGCACCTGAAGTGTGCTAAAAAAATTTGTTGCACCGGATGCACATTATAGGTGACGTGGAACAAGTGCACGGTCGTTTCCACATTTGGAGTCAGTGCTAATCTCGTCGCAAGTTTGATGCACGGCTTTCGGGAAGAACACCACAGGTCTGCAGAAAAAATTTGATGCGCCGGATGCTCATCTTAGGTGACGCGAAACAAGTGCACGGTCATTTCCACGTTTGGAGTCATTGGTAATCTCGTCACACGTTCAATGCACGGCTTTCGAGAAGCGCACCAGAAGTGAGCAAAAAAATTTTGATGCACCGGGATGCTCATCTTAGGTGACGTGAAACAAGTGCACGGTCGTTACCACGTTAGGAGTTAGTGGTAATCTTGTCGTATGTTTGACGCACGTCTTTCGAAAAGCGCATCAGAAGTGTGCAAAAAAATTTTGTTGCACTGGATGCTCATCTTAGGTGACGTAGAACAAGTGCACGGTCGTTACCACGTTTGGAGTCAGTGGTAATCTCGTCACACATTCGATGCACAGCTTTCGAGAAGCACAGTGTGCAAAAAACTTTTGTTGCACCGGATGCTCATCTTAGATGACGTGGAACAAGTGCACGGTCGTTACCACCTTTAGAGTCAGTGGTAATCTCGTCGCACGTTCGATGCACGACTTTCGGGAAGCGCACCAGAAGTGTGCAAAAAAATTTTGTTGCACTGGATGCTCATCTTAGGTGACGTGGGACATGTGCACGGTCATTACCAGATTTGGAGTGAGTGGTAATCTCGTTGCATGTTTGATGCACGGCTTTTGGGGAAGCGCACCACAGGTGTGCAAAAACATTTTGTTGCACCGGATGCTCACCTTAGGTGACGTGGAATAAGTGCACGGTCGTTTCCACGTTTGGAGTCAGTGGTAATCTCATCGCACGTTCGATGCACGGCTTTCGGGAAGCGCACCACAACTGTGCACAAAAAATTTTGTTGCACCGGATGCTCATCTTAGGTGACGTGGAACAAGTGCCCGGTCGCTACCATGTTTGGAGTTAGTGGTAATCTCGACGCACATTCGATGCACGGCCTTCGGGAAGCGCACCAAAGGTGTGCAAAAAAAAATTGTTGCACCGGATGCTCATCTTTGGAGTCAGTGGTAATCTCGTCGCACGTTTGATGCATGGCTTTCGGGAAGCGCACCACAGGTGTGCAAAAAAATTTTGTTGCACCGGATGCTCATCTTAGGTGACGTGGAAGAAGTGCACGGTCATTACCACGTTTGGAGTTAGTGTTAATCTCGTCGCACATTCGATGCATGACTTTCGGGAACCGCACCAGAAGTGTGCCAAAAAATTTTATTGCACCGGATGCTCATCTTAGGTGACGTGGAACAAGTGCATGGTCGTTACCATGTTTGGAGTTTGTGGTAATCACGTCGCACGTTCGATGCACGGCTTCGGGAAGCGCACTAGAAGTGTGCAAAAAAATTTTTATTGCACCAGATGCTCATCTTAGGTGACGTGGAACAAGTCCCGATTGTTACCACGTTTGATGTCAGTGGTAATCTCATCACACGTTCGATGCACGCCTTTCGGGAAGCGCGCCACAGGTGTGCAAAAAAATTTTGTTGCACCGGATACTTATCTTAAGTGACGCGGAAGAAGTGCACAGTAGTTTCCACGTTTGGAGTCAGTGCTAATCTCGTCGTATGTTCGATGCACGGCTTTCAGGAAGCGCGCTAGAAGTGTGCAAACAATTTTTGTTGCACCGGATGCTCATCATAGGAGACGTGGAACAAGTGCATGGCCGTTTCCATGTATGGAGTCGGTGGTAATCTCGTCGCACGCTTGATGCTTGGCTTTTCGGAAGCGCACCACAAACTGTGCAAAAAAAGATTTTGTTGCACCGGAAGCTCACCTTAAGTAACGTGGAACAAGTGTCCGGTCATTACCAGATTTGGGGTGAGTGGTAATCTCATCACATATTTGATGCATGGCTTTTGGGAAGCGCACCTGAAGTGTGCTAAAAAAATTTGTTGCACCGGATGCACATTATCGGTGACGTGGAACAAGTGCACGGTCGTTTCCACATTTGGAGTCAGTGCTAATCTCGTCGCAAGTTTGATGCACGGCTTTCCGGAAAGAACACCACAGGTCTGCAAAAAAATTTGATGCGCCGGATGCTCATCTTAGGTGACGCGAAACAAGTGCACGGTCATTTCCACGTTTGGAGTCATTGGTAATCTCGTCACACGTTCAATGCACGGCTTTCGAGAAGCGCACCGTAAGTGAGCAAAAAATTTTGATGCACCGGGATGCTCATCTTAGGTGACGTGAAACAAGTGCACGGTCGTTACCACGTTAGGAGTTAGTGGTAATCTTGTCGTATGTTTGACGCACGTCTTTCGAAAAGCGCATCAGAAGTGTGCAAAAAAATTTTGTTGCACTGGATGCTCATCTTAGGTGACGTAGAACAAGTGCACGGTCGTTACCACGTTTGGAGTCGGTGGTAATCTCGTCACACATTCGATGCACACGCTTTCGAGAAGCACGGTGTGCAAAAAACTTTTGTTGCACCGGATGCTCATCTTAGATGACGTGGAACAAGTGCACGGTCGTTACCACCTTTAGAGTCAGTGGTAATCTCGTCGCACGTTCGATGCACGACTTTCGGGAAGCGCACCAGAAGTGTGCAAAAAAATTTTGTTGCACTGGATGCTCATCTTAGGTGACGTGGGACATGTGCACGGTCATTACCAGATTTGGAGTGAGTGGTAATCTCGTTGCATGTTTGATGCACGGCTTTTGGGGAAGCGCACCACAGGTGTGCAAAAACATTTTGTTGCACCGGATGCTCACCTTAGGTGACGTGGAATAAGTGCACGGTCGTTTCCACGTTTGGAGTCAGTGGTAATCTCATCGCACGCTCGATGCACGGCTTTCGGGAAGCGCACCACAACGTGCACAAAAAATTTTGTTGCACCGGATGCTCATCTTAGGTGACGTGGAACAAGTGCCCGGTCGCTACCATGTTTGGAGTTAGTGGTAATCTCGACGCACATTCGATGCACGGCCTTCGGGAAGCGCACCAAAGGTGTGCAAAAAAAATTGTTGCACCGGATGCTCATCTTTGGAGTCAGTGGTAATCTCGCCGCACGCTTGATGCATGGTTTTCGGGAAGCGCACCACAGGTGTGCAAAAAAATTTTGTTGCACCGGATGCTCATCTTAGGTGACGTGGAAGAAGTGCACGGTCATTACCACGTTTGGAGTTAGTGTTAATCTCGCCGCACATTCGATGCATGACTTTCGGGAACCGCACCGGAAGTGTGCCAAAAAATTTTATTGCACGGATGCTCATCTTAGGTGACGTGGAACAAGTGCATGGTCGTTACCATGTTTGAGTTTGTGGTAATCACGCCGCACGCTCGATGCACGGCTTTCGGAAGCGCACTGTAAGTGTGCAAAAAAAATTTTTATTGCACCGATGCTCATCTTAGGTGACGTGGAACAAGTCCCGATTGTTACCACGTTTGATGTCGGGTGGTAATCTCATCACACGCTCGATGCACGCCTTTCGAAGCGCGCGCCACAGGTGTGCAAAAAATTTTGTTGCACCGGATACTTATCTTAAGTGACGCGGAAGAAGTGCACAGTAGTTTCCACGTTTGGAGTCGTGCTAATCTCGTCGTATGTTCGATGCACGGCTTTCGTGAAGCGCGCTAGAAGTGTGCAAACAATTTTTGTTGCACCGGATGCTCATCATAGGAGACGTGGAACAAGTGCATGGCCGTTTCCATGTATGGAGTCGGTGGTAATCTCGTCGCACGTTTGATGCTTGGCTTTCGGGAAGCGCACCACAACCGTGCAAAAAAAGATTTTGTTGCACCGAAGCTCACCTTAAGTAACGTGGAACAAGTGTCCGGTCATTACCAGATTTGGGGTGAGTGGTAATCTCATCACATATTTGATGCATGGTTTTGGGAAGCGCACTGAAGTGTGCTAAAAAATTTGTTGCACCGGATGCACATTATAGGTGACGTGGAACAAGTGCACGGTCGTTTCCACATTTGGAGTCGGTGCTAATCTCGCCGCAAGTTTGATGCACGGCTTTCGGGAAGAACACCACAGGTCTGCAGAAAAAAATTTGATGCGCCGGATGCTCATCTTAGGTGACGCGAAACAAGTGCACGGTCATTTCCACGCTTGGAGTCATTGGTAATCTCGCCACACGCTCAATGCACGGCTTTCGAGAAGCGCACCAGAAGTGAGCAAAAAAATTTTGATGCACCGGGATGCTCATCTTAGGTGACGTGAAACAAGTGCACGGTCGTTACCACGTTAGGAGTTAGTGGTAATCTTGTCGTATGTTTGACGACGCCTTTCGAAAAAGCGCATCGAAGTGTGCAAAAAATTTTGTTGCAATCGATGCTCATCTTAGGTGACGAGAACAAGTGCACGGTCGTTACCACGTTTGGAGTCGGTGGTAATCTCGTCACACATTCGATGCACAGTTTTCGAGAAGCACAAGTGTGCAAAAAACTTTTGTTGCACCGGATGCTCATCTTAGATGACGTGGAACAAGTGCACGGTCGTTACCACCTTTAGAGTCGGTGGTAATCTCGCCGCACGCTCGATGCACGACTTTCGGAAAGCGCACCAGAAGTGTGCAAAAAAATTTTGTTGCAATGGATGCTCATCTTAGGTGACGTGGGACATGTGCACGGTCATTACCAGATTTGGAGTGAGTGGTAATCTCGTTGCATGTTTGATGCACGGCTTTTTGGGGAAGCGCACCACAGGTGTGCAAAAACATTTTGTTGCACCGGATGCTCACCTTAGGTGACGTGGAATAAGTGCACGGTCGTTTCCACGTTTGGAGTCGTGGTAATCTCATCGCACGCTCGATGCACGGCTTTTCGGGAAGCGCACCACAACTGTGCACAAAAAATTTTGTTGCACCGGATGCTCATCTTAGGTGACGTGGAACAAGTGCCCGGTCGCTACCATGTTTGAGTTAGTGGTAATCTCGACGCACATTCGATGCACGGCCTTCGGGAAGCGCACCAGAGGTGTGCAAAAAAAAATTGTTGCACCGGATGCTCATCTTTGGAGTCAGTGGTAATCTCGTCGCACGTTTGATGCACGGCTTTCGGGAAGCGCACCACAGGTGTGCAAAAAAATTTTGTTGCACCGGATGCTCATCTTAGGTGACGTGGAAGAAGTGCACGGTCATTACCACGTTTGGAGTTAGTGGTAATCTCGTCGCACATTCGATGCATGACTTTCGGGAACCGCACCAGAAGTGTGCCAAAAAATTTTATTGCACCGATGCTCATCTTAGGTGACGTGGAACAAGTGCATGGTCGTTACCATGTTTGAGTTTGTGGTAATCACGCCGCACGCTCGATGCACGGCTTTCGGAAGCGCACCGGAAGTGTGCAAAAAAATTTTTATTGCACCAGATGCTCATCTTAGGTGACGTGGAACAAGTCCCGATTGTTACCACGTTTGATGTCGTGGTAATCTCATCACACGCTCGATGCACGCCTTTCGGGCGCCGCCACGTGTGTGCAAAAAATTTTGTTGCACCGGATACTTATCTTAAGTGACGCGGAAGAAGTGCACAGTAGTTTCCACGTTTGGAGTCAGTGCTAATCTCGTCGTATGTTCGATGCACGGCTTTCAGGAAGCGCGCTAGAAGTGTGCAAACAATTTTTGTTGCACCGGATGCTCATCATAGGAGACGTGGAACAAGTGCATGGCCGTTTCCATGTATGGAGTCAGTGGTAATCTCGTCGCACGCTTGATGCTTGGCTTTCGGGAAGCGCACCACAACTGCGGCAAAAAAGATTTTGTTGCACCGAAGCTCACCTTAAGTAACGTGGAACAAGTGTCCGGTCATTACCAGATTTGGGGTGAGTGGTAATCTCATCACATATTTGATGCATGGTTTTGGGAAGCGCACCTGAAGTGTGCTAAAAAAATTTGTTGCACCGGATGCACATTATAGGTGACGTGGAACAAGTGCACGGTCGTTTCCACATTTGGAGTCAGTGCTAATCTCGTCGCAAGTTTGATGCACGGCTTTCGGGAAGAACACCACAGGTCTGCAGAAAAAATTTGATGCGCCGGATGCTCATCTTAGGTGACGCGAAACAAGTGCACGGTCATTTCCACGTTTGGAGTCATTGGTAATCTCGTCACACGCTCAATGCACGGCTTTCGGAGAAGCGCACCAGAAGTGAGCAAAAAATTTTGATGCACCGGATGCTCATCTTAGGTGACGGAAACAAGTGCACGGTCGTTACCACGTTAGGAGTTAGTGGTAATCTTGTCGTATGTTTGACGACGCCTTTCGAAAAGCGCATCGGTGTGCAAAAAATTTTGTTGCAATCGATGCTCATCTTAGGTGACGAGAACAAGTGCACGGTCGTTACCACGTTTGGAGTCAGTGGTAATCTCGTCACACATTCGATGCACAGCTTTCGAGAAGCACAGTGTGCAAAAAACTTTTGTTGCACCGGATGCTCATCTTAGATGACGTGGAACAAGTGCACGGTCGTTACCACCTTTAGAGTCGGGTGGTAATCTCGTCGCACGCTCGATGCACGACTTTCGGAAGCGCACCAGAAGTGTGCAAAAAAAATTTTGTTGCACCGATGCTCATCTTAGGTGACGTGGGACATGTGCACGGTCATTACCAGATTTGAGTGAGTGGTAATCTCGTTGCATGTTTGATGCACGGCTTTTGGGGGAAGCGCACCACAGGTGTGTGCAAAAAACATTTTGTTGCACCGATGCTCACCTTAGGTGACGTGGAATAAGTGCACGGTCGTTTCCACGTTTGGAGTCGGGTGGTAATCTCATCGCACGCTCGATGCACGGCTTTCGGGAAGCGCACCACAACTGTGCAAAAAAAATTTTGTTGCACCGATGCTCATCTTAGGTGACGTGGAACAAGTGCCCGGTCGCTACCATGTTTGAGTTAGTGGTAATCTCGACGCACATTCGATGCACGGCCTTCGAAGCGCACCAAAGGTGTGCAAAAAAAATTGTTGCACCGGATGCTCATCTTTGGAGGAGTCGGTAATCTCGCCGCACGCTTGATGCATGGCTTTCGGGAAGCGCACCACAGGTGTGCAAAAAATTTTGTTGCACCGGATGCTCATCTTAGGTGACGTGGAAGAAGTGCACGGTCATTACCACGTTTGAGTTAGTGTTAATCTCGCCGCACATTCGATGCATGACTTTCGGGAACCGCACTGTAAGTGTGCCAAAAAATTTTATTGCACCGGATGCTCATCTTAGGTGACGTGGAACAAGTGCATGGTCGTTACCATGTTTGAGTTTGTGGTAATCACGCCGCACGCTCGATGCACGGCTTTCGGGAAGCGCACCGTAAGTGTGCAAAAAAATTTTTATTGCACCAGATGCTCATCTTAGGTGACGTGGAACAAGTCCCGATTGTTACCACGTTTGATGTCGCTGGTAATCTCATCACACGCTCGATGCACGCCTTTCGGGAAGCGCCGCCAATGTGTGTGCAAAAAAATTTTGTTGCACCGGATACTTATCTTAAGTGACGCGGAAGAAGTGCACAGTAGTTTCCACGTTTGGAGTCAGTGCTAATCTCGTCAGATGTTCGATGCACGGCTTTCGAAGCGCTAGAAGTGTGCAAACAATTTTTGTTGCACCGGATGCTCATCATAGGAGACGTGGAACAAGTGCATGGCCGTTTCCATGTATGGAGTAGTGGTAATCTCGCCGCACGCTTGATGCTTGGCTTTCGGGAAGCGCACCACAACTGTGCAAAAAAAGATTTTGTTGCACCGAAGCTCACCTTAAGTAACGTGGAACAAGTGTCCGGTCATTACCAGATTTGGGGTGAGTGGTAATCTCATCACATATTTGATGCATGGTTTTGGGAAGCGCACCTGAAGTGTGCTAAAAAATTTGTTGCACCGATGCACATTATAGGTGACGTGGAACAAAGTGCACGGTCGTTTCCACATTTGGAGTCAGTGCTAATCTCGCCGCAAGTTTGATGCACGGCTTTCGGGGAAGAACACCACAGGTCTGCAAAAAATTTGATGCGCCGGATGCTCATCTTAGGTGACGCGAAACAAGTGCACGGTCATTTCCACGCTTGGAGTCATTGGTAATCTCGCCACACGCTCAATGCACGGCTTTCGAGAAGCGCACGAAGTGAGCAAAAAAATTTTGATGCACCGGATGCTCATCTTAGGTGACGTGAAACAAGTGCACGGTCGTTACCACGTTAGGAGTTAGTGGTAATCTTGTCGTATGTTTGACGACGTCTTTCGAAAAGCGCATCGCAAGTGTGCAAAAAAATTTTGTTGCACCGATGCTCATCTTAGGTGACGAGAACAAGTGCACGGTCGTTACCACGTTTGGAGTCAAGTGGTAATCTCGTCACACATTCGATGCACAGCTTTTCGAGAAGCACGGTGTGCAAAAAAACTTTTGTTGCACCGGATGCTCATCTTAGATGACGTGGAACAAGTGCACGGTCGTTACCACCTTTAGAGTCGGGTGGTAATCTCGCCGCACGCTCGATGCACGACTTTCGGGGAAGCGCACAGAAGTGTGCAAAAAAAATTTTGTTGCAATCGGATGCTCATCTTAGGTGACGGGGACATGTGCACGGTCATTACCAGATTTGGAGTGAGTGGTAATCTCGTTGCATGTTTGATGCACGGCTTTTTGGGGAAGCGCACCACGTGTGTGCAAAAACATTTTGTTGCACCGGATGCTCACCTTAGGTGACGTGGAATAAGTGCACGGTCGTTTCCACGTTTGGAGTCAGTGGTAATCTCATCGCACGCTCGATGCACGGCTTTTCGGGAAGCGCACCACAACTGCGGCACAAAAAATTTTGTTGCACCGGATGCTCATCTTAGGTGACGTGGAACAAGTGCCCCGGCCGCTACCATGTTTGGAGTTAGTGGTAATCTCGACGCACATTCGATGCACGGCCTTCGAAGCGCACCAAAGGTGTGCAAAAAAAAATTGTTGCACCGGATGCTCATCTTTGGAGTCAGTGGTAATCTCGTCGCGACGCTTGATGCATGGCTTTCGGGAAGCGCACCACAGGTGTGCAAAAAAATTTTGTTGCACCGGATGCTCATCTTAGGTGACGTGGAAGAAGTGCACGGTCATTACCACGCTTGGAGTTAGTGTTAATCTCGTCGCACATTCGATGCATGACTTTCGGGAACCGCACTGAAGTGTGCCAAAAATTTTATTGCACCGGATGCTCATCTTAGGTGACGTGGAACAAGTGCATGGTCGTTACCATGTTTGAGTTTGTGGTAATCACGCCGCACGCTCGATGCACGGCTTTTCGGGAAGCGCACGTAAGTGTGCAAAAAATTTTTATTGCACCAGATGCTCATCTTAGGTGACGTGGAACAAGTCCCGATTGTTACCACGTTTGATGTCGCTGGTAATCTCATCACACGCTCGATGCACGCCTTTCGGGAAGCGCGCGTGTGTGCAAAAAAATTTTGTTGCACCCGATACTTATCTTAAGTGACGCGGAAGAAGTGCACAGTAGTTTCCACGCTTTGGAGTCAGTGCTAATCTCGTCGTATGTTCGATGCACGGCTTTCGTGAAGCGCGCTAGAAGTGTGCAAACAATTTTTGTTGCACCGGATGCTCATCATAGGAGACGTGGAACAAGTGCATGGCCGTTTCCATGTATGGAGTCAAGTGGTAATCTCGTCGCACGCTTGATGCTTGGCTTTCGGAAGCGCACCACAACTGTGCAAAAAAAAGATTTTGTTGCACCGGAAGCTCACCTTAAGTAACGTGGAACAAGTGTCCGGTCATTACCAGATTTGGGGTGAGTGGTAATCTCATCACATATTTGATGCATGGTTTTGGGAAGCGCACCTGAAGTGTGCTAAAAAAAATTTGTTGCACCGGATGCACATTATAGGTGACGTGGAACAAGTGCACGGTCGTTTCCACATTTGGAGTCAGTGCTAATCTCGCCGCAAGTTTGATGCACGGCTTTCGGGAAGAACACCACAGGTCTGGTAAAAAAAATTTGATGCGCCGGATGCTCATCTTAGGTGACGCGAAACAAGTGCACGGTCATTTCCACGTTTGGAGTCATTGGTAATCTCGCCACACGCTCAATGCACGGCTTTCGAGAAGCGCACCGTAAGTGAGCAAAAAATTTTGATGCACCGGGATGCTCATCTTAGGTGACGTGAAACAAGTGCACGGTCGTTACCACGTTAGGAGTTAGTGGTAATCTTGTCGTATGTTTGACGCACGTCTTTCGAAAAGCGCATCAGAAGTGTGCAAAAAAATTTTGTTGCACTCGATGCTCATCTTAGGTGACGTGAGAACAAGTGCACGGTCGTTACCACGTTTGGAGTCGTGGTAATCTCGTCACACATTCGATGCACAGCTTTTCGAGAAGCACAGTGTGCAAAAAACTTTTGTTGCACCGGATGCTCATCTTAGATGACGTGGAACAAGTGCACGGTCGTTACCACCTTTAGAGTCGTTGGTAATCTCGTCGCACGCTCGATGCACGACTTTCGGGAAGCGCACGTAAGTGTGCAAAAAAAAATTTTGTTGCAATCGATGCTCATCTTAGGTGACGGGGACATGTGCACGGTCATTACCAGATTTGGAGTGAGTGGTAATCTCGTTGCATGTTTGATGCACGGCTTTTTGGGGAAGCGCACCACAGGTGTGCAAAAACATTTTGTTGCACCGGATGCTCACCTTAGGTGACGTGGAATAAGTGCACGGTCGTTTCCACGTTTGGAGTCAGTGGTAATCTCATCGCACGCTCGATGCACGGCCGGGAAGCGCACCACAACCGCGGCACAAAAAAATTTTGTTGCACCGGATGCTCATCTTAGGTGACGTGGAACAAGTGCCCGGTCGCTACCATGTTTGAGTTAGTGGTAATCTCGACGCACATTCGATGCACGGCCTTTCGAAGCGCACCAAAGGTGTGCAAAAAAAATTGTTGCACCGGATGCTCATCTTTGGAGTCAGTGGTAATCTCGCCGCACGCTTGATGCATGGCTTTCGGGAAGCGCACCACGTGTGTGCAAAAAAATTTTGTTGCACCGGATGCTCATCTTAGGTGACGTGGAAGAAGTGCACGGTCATTACCACGTTTGGAGTTAGTGTTAATCTCGTCGCACATTCGATGCATGACTTTCGAACCGCACTGTAAGTGTGCCAAAAAATTTTATTGCACCGGATGCTCATCTTAGGTGACGTGGAACAAGTGCATGGTCGTTACCATGTTTGGAGTTTGTGGTAATCACGCCGCACGCTCGATGCACGGAAAGAAGCGCACCGGAAGTGTGCAAAAAATTTTTATTGCACCAGATGCTCATCTTAGGTGACGTGGAACAAGTCCCGATTGTTACCACGTTTGATGTCGATGGTAATCTCATCACACGTTCGATGCACGCCCGGGAAGCGCGCCACAGGTGTGCAAAAAATTTTGTTGCACCGGATACTTATCTTAAGTGACGCGGAAGAAGTGCACTGTAGTTTCCACGTTTGGAGTCAGTGCTAATCTCGTCAGATGTTCGATGCACGGCTTTTCGAGGAAAGCGCTAGAAGTGTGCAAACAATTTTGTTGCACCGGATGCTCATCATAGGAGACGTGGAACAAGTGCATGGCCGTTTCCATGTATGGAGTCAGTGGTAATCTCGTCGCACGTTTGATGCTTGGCTTTCGGGAAGCGCACCACAACCGTGCAAAAAGATTTTGTTGCACCCGAAGCTCACCTTAAGTAACGTGGAACAAGTGTCCGGTCATTACCAGATTTGGGGTGAGTGGTAATCTCATCACATATTTGATGCATGGTTTTGGGAAGCGCACTGAAGTGTGCTAAAAAATTTGTTGCACGGATGCACATTATAGGTGACGTGGAACAAGTGCACGGTCGTTTCCACATTTGGAGTCGGTGCTAATCTCGCCGCAAGTTTGATGCACGGCGGGCCGGAAGAACACCACAGTGTCGCAGAAAAAAATTTGATGCGCCGGATGCTCATCTTAGGTGACGCGAAACAAGTGCACGGTCATTTCCACGTTTGGAGTCATTGGTAATCTCGTCACACGCTCAATGCACGGCTTTTCGAGAAGCGCACTGAAGTGAGCAAAAATTTTGATGCACCGGGATGCTCATCTTAGGTGACGTGAAACAAGTGCACCTGGGCCGTTACCACGTTAGGAGTTAGTGGTAATCTTGTCGTATGTTTGACGACGTCTTTTAAAAAGCGCATCGGTGTGCAAAAAATTTTGTTGCACCGATGCTCATCTTAGGTGACGTAGAACAAGTGCACGGTCGTTACCACGTTTGGAGTCGATGGTAATCTCGTCACACATTCGATGCACGACTTTCGAGAAAGCACGTGTGCAAAAAACTTTTGTTGCACCGGATGCTCATCTTAGATGACGTGGAACAAGTGCACGGTCGTTACCACCTTTAGAGTCAGTGGTAATCTCGCCGCGACGCTCGATGCACGACTTTCGGGAAGCGCACGAAGTGTGCAAAAAATTTTGTTGCATTGGATGCTCATCTTAGGTGACGTGGGACATGTGCACGGTCATTACCAGATTTGGAGTGAGTGGTAATCTCGTTGCATGTTTGATGCACGGCTTTTGGGGAAGCGCACCACGGGTGTGCAAAAACATTTTGTTGCACCGGATGCTCACCTTAGGTGACGTGGAATAAGTGCACGGTCGTTTCCACGTTTGGAGTCGGTGGTAATCTCATCGCACGTTCGATGCACGGCTTTCGGGAAGCGCACCACAACCGTGCACAAAAAATTTTGTTGCACCGGATGCTCATCTTAGGTGACGTGGAACAAGTGCCCGGTCGCTACCATGTTTGAGTTAGTGGTAATCTCGACGCACATTCGATGCACGGCCTTCGGAAGCGCACCAAAGGTGTGCAAAAAAATTGTTGCACCGGATGCTCATCTTTGGAGTCGAGTGGTAATCTCGTCGCACGTTTGATGCATGGCTTTGAAGCGCACCACAGGTGTGCAAAAAAAATTTTGTTGCACCGGATGCTCATCTTAGGTGGCGTGGAAGAAGTGCACGGTCATTACCACGTTTGGAGTTAGTGTTAATCTCGTCGCACATTCGATGCATGACTTTCGGGGGAACCGCACCGGAAGTGTGCCAAAAATTTTATTGCACCGGATGCTCATCTTAGGTGACGTGGAACAAGTGCATGGTCGTTACCATGTTTGGAGTTTGTGGTAATCACGCCGCACGTTCGATGCGGCTTTCGGGAAGCGCACTGTAAGTGTGCAAAAAATTTTTATTGCACCGGATGCTCATCTTAGGTGACGTGGAACAAGTCCCGATTGTTACCACGTTTGATGTCGAGTGGTAATCTCATCACACGTTCGATGCACGCCTTTCGGGAAGCGCGCCCAGGTGTGCAAAAAATTTTGTTGCACCGGATACTTATCTTAAGTGACGCGGAAGAAGTGCACAGTAGTTTCCACGCGTTTGGAGTCGGGTGCTAATCTCGTCGTATGTTCGATGCACGGCTTTCGGGAAGCGCTAGAAGTGTGCAAACAATTTTTGTTGCACCGGATGCTCATCATAGGAGGCGTGGAACAAGTGCATGGCCGTTTCCATGTATGGAGTTAGTGGTAATCTCGCCGCACGTTTGATGCTTGGCTTTCGAAGCGCACCACAACTGTGCAAAAAAGATTTTGTTGCACCGGAAGCTCACCTTAAGTAACGTGGAACAAGTGTCCGGTCATTACCAGATTTGGGGTGAGTGGTAATCTCATCACATATTTGATGCATGGCCTTTGGGAAGCGCACCTGAAGTGTGCTAAAAAAATTTGTTGCACCGGATGCACATTATAGGTGACGTGGAACAAGTGCACGGTCGTTTCCACATTTGGAGTCAGTGCTAATCTCGTCGCAAGTTTGATGCACGGCTTTCGGGAAGAACACCACAGGTCTGCAGAAAAAATTTGATGCGCCGGATGCTCATCTTAGGTGACGCGAAACAAGTGCACGGTCATTTCCACGTTTGGAGTCATTGGTAATCTCGTCACACGTTCAATGCACGGCTTTCGAGAAGCGCACCAGAAGTGAGCAAAAAAATTTTGATGCACCGGGATGCTCATCTTAGGTGACGTGAAACAAGTGCACGGTCGTTACCACGTT
Source organism: Chrysopogon serrulatus (assembly GCA_015844335.1). Classification (NCBI taxonomy): domain Eukaryota; kingdom Viridiplantae; phylum Streptophyta; class Magnoliopsida; order Poales; family Poaceae; genus Chrysopogon; species Chrysopogon serrulatus. The sequence continues at coordinate 214,353 of JADLZL010002491.1, forward strand.
AGGAGTTAGTGGTAATCTTGTCGTATGTTTGACGCACGTCTTTCGAAAAGCGCATCAGAAGTGTGCAAAAAAATTTTGTTGCACTGGATGCTCATCTTAGGTGACGTAGAACAAGTGCACGGTCGTTACCACGTTTGGAGTCAGTGGTAATCTCGTCACACATTCGATGCACAGCTTTCGAGAAGCACAGTGTGCAAAAAACTTTTGTTGCACCGGATGCTCATCTTAGATGACGTGGAACAAGTGCACGGTCGTTACCACCTTTAGAGTCAGTGGTAATCTCGCCGCGACGCTCGATGCACGACTTTCGGGAAGCGCACCAGAAGTGTGCAAAAAAATTTTGTTGCACTGGATGCTCATCTTAGGTGACGTGGGACATGTGCACGGTCATTACCAGATTTGGAGTGAGTGGTAATCTCGTTGCATGTTTGATGCACGGCTTTTGGGGAAGCGCACCACAGGTGTGCAAAAACATTTTGTTGCACGGATGCTCACCTTAGGTGACGTGGAATAAGTGCACCGGTCGTTTCCACGTTTGGAGTCGAGTGGTAATCTCATCGCACGTTCGATGCACGGCTTTCGGGGAAGCGCACCACAACCGTGCACAAAAAATTTTGTTGCACCGGATGCTCATCTTAGGTGACGTGGAACAAGTGCCCGGTCGCTACCATGTTTGGAGTTAGTGGTAATCTCGACGCACATTCGATGCACGGCCTTCGGGAAGCGCACCAAAGGTGTGCAAAAAAATTGTTGCACCGGATGCTCATCTTTGGAGTCGGTGGTAATCTCGTCGCGACGTTTGATGCATGGCTTTCGGAAAGCGCACCACAGGTGTGCAAAAAAATTTTGTTGCACCGGATGCTCATCTTAGGTGACGTGGAAGAAGTGCACGGTCATTACCACGTTTGGAGTTAGTGTTAATCTCGTCGCACATTCGATGCATGACTTTCGGGAACCGCACCGAAGTGTGCCAAAAATTTTATTGCACCGGATGCTCATCTTAGGTGACGTGGAACAAGTGCATGGTCGTTACCATGTTTGGAGTTTGTGGTAATCACGCCGCACGTTCGATGCACGGCTTTCGGGAAGCGCACAGAAGTGTGCAAAAAATTTTTATTGCACCAGATGCTCATCTTAGGTGACGTGGAACAAGTCCCGATTGTTACCACGTTTGATGTCAGTGGTAATCTCATCACACGTTCGATGCACGCCTTTCGGGAAGCGCGCCACGGTGTGTGCAAAAAATTTTGTTGCACCGGATACTTATCTTAAGTGACGCGGAAGAAGTGCATGATAGTTTCCACGTTTGGAGTCGGTGCTAATCTCGTCAGTATGTTCGATGCACGGCTTTCGAGGAAGCGCGCTAGAAGTGTGCAAACAATTTTTGTTGCACCGGATGCTCATCATAGGAGACGTGGAACAAGTGCATGGCCGTTTCCATGTATGGAGTCGGTGGTAATCTCGCCGCACGTTTGATGCTTGGCTTTCGGGAAGCGCACCACAACCGTGCAAAAAAAGATTTTGTTGCACCGGAAGCTCACCTTAAGTAACGTGGAACAAGTGTCCGGTCATTACCAGATTTGGGGTGAGTGGTAATCTCATCACATATTTGATGCATGGCCTTTGGGAAGCGCACTGAAGTGTGCTAAAAAATTTGTTGCACCGGATGCACATTATAGGTGACGTGGAACAAGTGCACGGTCGTTTCCACATTTGGAGTCGGTGCTAATCTCGTCGCAAGTTTGATGCACGGCTTTCGGGGAAGAACACCACAGGTCTGAGAAAAAATTTGATGCGCCGGATGCTCATCTTAGGTGACGCGAAACAAGTGCACGGTCATTTCCACGTTTGGAGTCATTGGTAATCTCGTCACACGTTCAATGCACGGCTTTTCGAGAAGCGCACCAGAAGTGAGCAAAAAAATTTTGATGCACCGGGATGCTCATCTTAGGTGACGTGAAACAAGTGCACGGTCGTTACCACGTTAGGAGTTAGTGGTAATCTTGTCGTATGTTTGACGACGTCTTTCGAAAAGCGCATCGAAGTGTGCAAAAAAAATTTTGTTGCCTTTGGATGCTCATCTTAGGTGACGTAGAACAAGTGCACGGTCGTTACCACGTTTGGAGTCGATGGTAATCTCGTCACACATTCGATGCACAGCTTTCGAGAAGCACGGTGTGCAAAAAACTTTTGTTGCACCGGATGCTCATCTAAGATGACGTGGAACAAGTGCACGGTCGTTACCACCTTTAGAGTCGGTGGTAATCTCGTCGCACGTTCGATGCGACTTTTCGGGAAGCGCGCGAAGTGTGCAAAAAAATTTTGTTACCTTTGGATGCTCATCTTAGGTGACGTGGGACATGTGCACGGTCATTACCAGATTTGGAGTGAGTGGTAATCTCGTTGCATGTTTGATGCACGGCTTTTGGGGAAGCGCACCACAAGTGTGCAAAAACATTTTGTTGCACGGATGCTCACCTTAGGTGACGTGGAATAAGTGCACGGTCGTTTCCCACGTTTGGAGTCGAGTGGTAATCTCATCGCACGTTCGATGCGGCCGAAGGAAGCGCACCACAACTGTGCACAAAAAAAATTTTGTTGCACCGGATGCTCATCTTAGGTGACGTGGAACAAGTGCCCGGTCGCTACCATGTTTGGAGTTAGTGGTAATCTCGACGCACATTCGATGCACGGCCGGGAAGCGCACCAAAGGTGTGCAAAAAAATTGTTGCACCGGATGCTCATCTTTGGAGTCGGTGGTAATCTCGTCGCACGTTTGATGCGGCTTTTCGGGGAAGCGCACCACAGGTGTGCAAAAAAATTTTGTTGCACCGGATGCTCATCTTAGGTGGCGTGGAATAAGTGCACGGTCATTACCGCGTTTGGAGTTAGTGGTAATCTCGTCGCACATTCGATGCATGACTTTCGGGAACCGCACCAGAAGTGTGCCAAAAAATTTTATTGCACCGGATGCTCATCTTAGGTGACGTGGAACAAGTGCATGGTCGGTACCATGTTTGGAGTTTGTGGTAATCACTTCGCACGTTCGATGCACGGCTTTCGGGGAAGCGCGCGTAAGTGTGCAAAAAAAATTTTGTTGCACCGGATGCTCATCTTAGGTGACGTGGAACAAGTCCCGATTGTTACCACGTTTGATGCCGTGGTAATCTCATCACATGTTCGATGCACGGCTTTCGGGAAGCGCGCCACAGGTGTGCAAGAAAATTTTGTTGCACCAGATACTCATCTTAAGTGACGCGGAAGAAGTGCACAGTCGTTTCCACGTTTGGAGTCGGTGCTAATCTCGTCGTATGTTCGTTGCGGCTTTTCAGGAAGCGCGCTAGAAGTGTGCAAACAATTTTTTGTTGCACCGGATGCTCATCATAGGAGGCGTGGAACAAGTGCATGGCCGTTTCCATGTATGGAGTCGGTGGTAATCTCGTCGCGCGCGTTTGATGCATGGCTTTTCGGGAGCGCACCACAACTGTGCAAAAAGATTTTGTTGCACCGGAAGCTCACCTTAAGTAACGTGGAACAAGTGTCCGGTCATTACCAGATTTGGGGTGAGTGGTAATCTCATCGCATATTTGATGCATGGCCTTTGGGAAGCGCACCTGAAGTGTGCTAAAAAAATTTGTTGCACCGGATGCACATTATAAGTGACGTGGAACACGTGCACGGTCGTTTCCACATTTGGAGTCGGTGCTAATCTCGCCGCAAGTTTGATGCACGGCTTTCGGGAAGAACACCACAGTGTCTGCAGAAAAAAATTTGATGCGCCGGATGCTCATCTTAGGTGACATGAAACAAGTGCACGGTCATTTCCACGTTTGGAGTCATTGGTAATCTCGTCACACGCGTTCAATGCACGGCTTTCGAGAAGCGCACGCAGTGAGCAAAAAATTTTGATGCACCGGGATGCTCATCTTAGGTGGCGTGAAACAAGTGCACGGTCGTTACCACGTTAGGAGTTAGTGGTAATCTTGTCGTATGTTTGACGACGCGTCTTCGAAAAAGCGCATCGAAGTGTGCAAAAAATTTTGTTGCACTTTGGATGCTCATCTTAGGTGACGTAGAACAAGTGCACGGTCGTTACCACGTTTGGAGTCGGTGGTAATCTCGTCACACATTCGATGCACGACTTTCGAGAAGCACGGTGTGCAAAAAACTTTTGTTGCACCGGATGCTCATCTTAGATGATGTGGAACAAGTGCACGGTCGTTACCACCTTTAGAGTCAGTGTGGTAATCTCGCCGCACGTTCGATGCACGACTTTCGGGAAGCGCACGAAGTGTGCAAAAAAATTTTGTTGCTTTGGATGCTCATCTTAGGTGACGTGGGACAAGTGCACGGTCATTACCGTGATTTGGAGTGAGTGGTAATCTCGTCGCATGTTTGATGCACGGCTTTTTGGGGAAGCGCACCACAAGTGTGCAAAAACATTTTGTTGCACCGGATGCTCATCTTAGGTGACGTGGAATAAGTGCACGGTCGTTTCCACGTTTGGAGTCGATGGTAATCTCATCGCATGTTCGATGCACGGCTTTCGGGAAGCGCGCACCACAAGCGTGCACAAAAAATTTTGTTGCACCGGATGCTCATCTTAGGTGACGTGGAACAAGTGCCCGGTCGCTACCATGTTTGGAGTTAGTGGTAATCTCGACGCACATTCGATGCACGGCCTCGGGAAGCGCACCAAAGGTGTGCAAAAAAAAAATTGTTGCACCGGATGCTCATCTTTGGAGTCGGTGGTAATCTCGTCGCACGTTTGATGCACGGCTTTCGGGAAGCGCACCACGGTGTGCAAAAAATTTTGTTGCACCGGATGCTCATCTTAGGTGACGTGGAAGAAGTGCACGGTCATTACCACGTTTGGAGTTAGTGGTAATCTCGTCGCACATTCGATGCATGACTTTCGGGAACCGCACGAAGTGTGCCAAAAAATTTTATTGCACCGGATGCTCATCTTAGGTGACGTGGAACAAGTGCATGGTCGTTACCATGTTTGGAGTTTGTGGTAATCACGTCGCACGTTCGATGCACGGCTTTCGGGAAGCGCACCAGAAGTGTGCAAAAAAATTTTTATTGCACCAGATGCTCATCTTAGGTGACGTGGAACAAGTCCCGATTGTTACCACGTTTGATGTCAGTGGTAATCTCATCACACGTTCGATGCACGCCTTTTCGGGAAGCGCGCCCACAGGTGTGCAAAAAAATTTTGTTGCACCGGATACTTATCTTAAGTGACGCGGAAGAAGTGCCACGATAGTTTCCACGTTTGGAGTCGGTGCTAATCTCGTCGTATGTTCGATGCACGGCTTTCAGGAAGCGCGCCAGAAGTGTGCAAACAGTTTTTATTGCATCGGATGCTCATCATAGGAGCGTGGAACAAGTGCACGGTCATTTCCATGTTTGGAGTCGGTGGTAATCTCGTCACACGTTCGATGCACGGCTTTCGAGAAGCGCACCAGAAGTGTGCAAAAATTTTTTGTTGCACGATGCTCATCTTAGCCGACGTGGAACAAGTGCACGGTCATTACCAGATTTGGAGTGAGTGGTAATCTCGTCGCATGTTTGATGCACGGCTTTTGGGGAAGCGCACCACAAGTGTGCAAAAACATTTTGTTGCACCGGATGCTCATCTTAGGTGACGTGGAATAAGTGCGCGTCGTTTCCACGTTTGGAGTCGGTGGTAATCTCATCGCACGTTCGATGCGGCTTTTCGGGAAGCGCACCACAACTGTGCACAAAAATTTTGTTGCACGGATGCTCATCTTAGGTGACGTGGAACAAGTGCCCGGTCGCTACCATGTTTGGAGTTAGTGGTAATCTCGACGCACATTCGATGCACGGCCTTCGGGAAGCGCACCAAAGGTGTGCAAAAAAATTTGTTGCATCGGATGCTCATCTTAAGTGATGCGGAACAAGTGCACGGCCGTTTCCACGTTTGGAGTCGGTGGTAATCTCGTCGCACGTTTGATGCGGCTTTTCGGGAAGCGCACCCGGGTGTGCAAAAAAATTTTGTTGCACCGGATGCTCATCTTAGGTGACGTGGAATAAGTGCACGGTCATTACCGCGTTTGGAGTTAGTGGTAATCTCGTCACACATTCGATGCATGACTTTCGGGAACCGCACAGGAAGTGTGCCAAAAATTTTATTGCACCGGATGCTCATCTTAGGTGACGTGGAACAAGTGCATGGTCGGTACCATGTTTTGAGTTTGTGGTAATCACGTCGCACGTTCGATGCACGGCTTTCGGGAAGCGCACCAGAAGTGTGCAAAAAAAATTTTGTTGCACCAGATGCTCATCTTAGGTGACGTGGAACAAGTCCCGATTGCGTTTGATGCCAGTGGTAATCTCATCACATGTTCGATGCACGGCTTTCGGGAAGCGCGCCACAGGTGTGCAAGAAAATTTTGTTGCACCAGATACTCATCTTAAGTGACGCGGAAGAAGTGCACAGTCGTTTCCACGTTTGGAGTCAGTGCTAATCTCGTCGTATGTTCGTTGCACGGCTTTCAGGAAGCGCGCTAGAAGTGTGCAAACAATTTTTGTTGCACCGGATGCTCATCATAGGAGGCGTGGAACAAGTGCATGGGCGTTTCCATGTATGGAGTCGGTGGTAATCTCGTCGCACGTTTGATGCATGGCTTTCGGGAAGCGCACCACAAGCTGTGCAAAAAAAAGATTTTGTTGCACCGGAAGCTCACCTTAAGTAACGTGGAACAAGTGTCCGGTCATTACCAGATTTGGGGTGAGTGGTAATCTCATCGCATATTTGATGCATGGCCTTTGGGAAGCGCACCTGAAGTGTGCTAAAAAAAATTTGTTGCACCGGATGCACATTATAAGTGACGTGGAACACGTGCACGGTCGTTTCCACATTTGGAGTCGGTGCTAATCTCGTCGCAAGTTTGATGCACGGCTTTTCGGGAAGAACACCACAGTGCAGAGAAAAAATTTGATGCGCCGGATGCTCATCTTAGGTGACATGAAACAAGTGCACGGTCATTTCCACGTTTGGAGTCATTGGTAATCTCGTCACACGTTCAATGCACGGCTTTCGAGAAGCGCACTGTAAGTGAGCAAAAAAATTTTGATGCACCGGGATGCTCATCTTAGGTGACGTGAAACAAGTGCACGGTCGTTACCACGTTAGGAGTTAGTGGTAATCTTGTCGTATGTTTGACGACGTCTTTTCGAAAAGCGCATCGAAGTGTGCAAAAAAATTTTGTTAAATTGGATGCTCATCTTAGGTGACGTAGAACAAGTGCACGGTCGTTACCACGTTTGGAGTCAGTGGTAATCTCGTCACACATTCGATGCACAGCTTTCGAGAAGCACAGTGTGCAAAAAACTTTTGTTGCACCGGATGCTCATCTTAGATGATGTGGAACAAGTGCACGGTCGTTACCACCTTTAGAGTCAGTGGTAATCTCGTCGCACGTTCGATGCACGACTTTCGGGAAGCGCACCAGAAGTGTGCAAAAAAATTTTGTTGCACTGGATGCTCATCTTAGGTGACGTGGGACAAGTGCACGGTCATTACCAGATTTGGAGTGAGTGGTAATCTCGTCGCATGTTTGATGCACGGCTTTTGGGGAAGCGCACCACAAGTGTGCAAAAACATTTTGTTGCACCGAATGCTCATCTTAGGTGACGTGGAATAAGTGCACGGTCGTTTCCACGTTTGGAGTCAGTGGTAATCTCATCGCATGTTCGATGCACGGCTTTCGGGAAGCGCACCACAACTGTGCACAAAAAATTTTGTTGCACCGGATGCTCATCTTAGGTGACGTGGAACAAGTGCCCGGTCGCTACCATGTTTGGAGTTGGTGGTAATCTCGACGCACATTCGATGCATGGCCTTCGGGAAGCGCACCAAAGGTGTGCAAAAAAAAATTGTTGCACCGGATGCTCATCTTTGGAGTCAGTGGTAATCTCGTCGCACGTTTGATGCACGGCTTTCGGGAAGCGCACCACAGGTGTGCAAAAAAATTTTGTTGCACCGGATGCTCATCTTAGGTGACGTGGAAGAAGTGCACGGTCACTACCACGTTTGGAGTTAGTGGTAATCTCGCCGCACATTCGATGCATGACTTTTCGGGAACCGCACTGAAGTGTGCCAAAAAATTTTATTGCACCGGATGCTCATCTTAGGTGACGTAGAACAAGTGCACGGTCGTTACCACGTTTGGACTCAGTGGTAATCTCGTCACACATTCGATGCACGGCTTTCGAGAAGCACAGTGTGCAAAAAAATTTTGTTGCACCGGATGCTCATCTTAGGTGACGTGGAACAAGAGCACGGTCGTTACCACGTTTAGAGTCTGTGGTTATCTCGTCGCACGTTCGATGCACGACTTTCGGGAAGCGCACCAGAAGTGTGCAAAAAAATTTTGTTGCACTAGATGCTCATCTTAGGTGACGTGGGACAAGTGCACGGTCATTACCAAATTTGGAGTGAGTGATAATCTCGTCGCATGTATGATGCATGGATTTCGGGAAGCGCACCAGAAGTGGGCTAAAAAAATTTGTTGCACCGGATGCATATCTTAGGTGACGTGGAACAAGTGCACGGTCGTTTCCACGTTTGAAGTCAGTCTAGTCTCGTCGCACATTCGATGCACGGGTTTCGGGAAGCGCACTACAAGTGCAAAAAAAAATTTATTGCACGGATGCTCATCTTTGGTGACGTGGAGCAAGTGCACAGTTGTTTCCACGGTTGCGGTCGATGGTAATCTCGTCGCACGTCCGATGCACGGCTTTCGGGAAGGGGGCGCCACAAGTGCGCAAAAAAATTTTGTTGCACCGGATGCTCATCTTAGGTGACGTGGAACAAGTGCACGGTCGTTTCCATGTTTGGAGTCAGTGTTAATCTCATCGCACGGTCGATGCACGGCTTTCAGGAAGCGCACCACTGGTGTGCAAAAAATTTTATTGCACCGGATCCTCATGATAGGTGACGTGGAACAAGTGCACGGTCGTTTCCATGTTTGGAATCAGTGGTAATCTCATCGCACGTTCGATGCACAGCTTTCGAGAAGCGCCCCACAAGTGTGCAAAAAAATTTTGTTGCACTGGATGCTCACCTTAGGTGACGTGGAACAAGTGCACGGTCGTTTCCGCGGTTGTAGTCTGTGGTAATCTCGTCGCACGTTCAATGAACGGCTTTCGGGAAGCGCACCACAGGTGTGCAAAAAAAATTTTGTTGCACCGGATGCTCATCTTAGATGACGTGGAACAAGTGCACGGTCGTTACCACATTTGGAGTAAGTGGTAATCTCGTGGCACGTTCGATGCACGGCTTTCGGGAAGCGCACCAGAAGTGTGCAAATTTTTTTTGTTGCACCGGATGCTCATCTTAGGTGATGTGGAACAACTGCACGGTCGTTACCACGTTTGATGTCAGTGGTAATCTCATCGCACGTTCAATGCTCGGCTTTCGGGAAGCACACCCCAGGTGTGCAAAAAAACTTTGTTGCACTAGATGCTCATCTTTGGGGACGTGGAACAAGTGCACGGTCATTACCAGATTTGGAGTGAGTGGTAATCTCGTCGCATTTTTGATGCATGGCTTTCGGGAAGCGCACCAGAAGTGTGCAAAAAAATTTGTTGCACTGGATGCGCATCTTAGGTGACGTGGAACAAGTGCACGGTCGTTACCATGTTTGGAGTCAGTGGTAATCTCGTCGCAGGTTCGATGCACGGCTTTCGAGAAGCGCACCAGAAGTGTGCAAAATTTTTTTGTTGCACCGGATGCTCATCTTAGGTGAAGTGGAACAAGTGCACGGTCGTTACCACGTTTGGAGTTAGTGGTAATCTCATCACACGTTCGATGCACGGCTTTCGGGAAGCGCACCACAGGTGTGCAAAAAAATTTTGTTGCATCGGATGCTCATCTTAAGTGGCGCGGAACAAGTGCACGGTCGTTTCCACGTTTGGAGTCATTGGTAATCTCGTCGCATGTTCGATGCACGGCTTTCGGGAAGCGCACCACAATTGTGCAAAAAAAATTTTGTTGCACCGGATGCTCATCTTAGGTGACGTGGAACAAGTGCCCGGTCGTTACCATGTTTGGAGTTAGTGGTAATCTCTTCGCACATTCGATGCGGCTTTCGAAAAGCGCACTGAAGTGTGCAAAAAATTTTGTTGCATCGGATGCTCATCTTTGGCGACGTGGAACAAGTGCACGGTCGTTTCCACGTTTGAAGTCAGTGGTAATCTCGTCGCACGTTCGATGCACGGCTTTTGGGAAGCGCACAACAGGTGTGCAAAAATATTTTGTTGCACCGATGCTCATCTTTGGTGACGTGGAACAAGTGCACGGTCATCACCGATTCGGAGTGAGTGGTAATCTCATCGCATATTTGATGCGTGGCTTTCGGGAAGCGCCCGTAAGTGTGCTAAAAAATTTGTTGCACATGGTCGTTTCCACGTTTGGAGTCAGTGCTAATCTCATCGCACGTTCGATGCACGGCTTTCGGGAAGTGCACCACAAGTGTGCAAAAAAATTTTGTTGCACCGGATGCTCATCTTAGGTGACGTGGAACAACTGCACGGTCATTACCACGTTTGGAGTTAGTGGTAATCTCGTCGCACGTTCGATGCACGGCTTTCGGGAAGCGCAAGACGTGTGCAAAAAAATTTTATTGCATCGGATGCTCATCTTAGGTGACATGGAACATGTGCACGGTCGTTTCCACGGTTGGAGTCAGTGGTAATCTCGTCGCACGTCCGATGCACGACTTTCGGGAAGGGCACCACAAGTGTGCAAAAAAATTTTGTTGCACTGGATGCTCATCTTAGGTGACGTAGAACCAGTGCACGGTCGTTACCACGTTTGGAGTCAGTGGTAATCTCGTCACACATTCGATGCCCGGCTTTCGAGAAGCGCACCAGAAGTGTGCAAAAAATTTTTGTTGCACCGGATGCTCATCTTAAGTGACGTGGAACAAGTGCACGGTCTTTACCACGTTTGATGTCCGTGGGTAACCTCATCACACGTTCGATGCATGGCTTTCGGGAAGAGCAGCAGGGTGTGCAAAAAAATTTTGTTGCATCGTATGCTCATCTTGAGTGACGCGAAACAAGTGCACGCTCGTTTCCACGTTTGGAGTCATTGGTAATCTCGTCGTATATTCGATGCACGGCTTTCGGGGAAGCGCCCCGGATGCTCATCTTAGCCGACGTGGAACAAGTGCACGGCCGTTTCCACGTTTGGAGTCGAGTGGTAATCTCGTCACACGCTCGATGCACGGCTTTTGGGAAGCGCACCACAGGTGTGCAAAAAAATTTTGTTGCACCGGATGCTCATCTTTGGTGATATGGAACAAGTGCACGGTCATTACCAGATTTGGAGTGAGTGGTAATCTCATCGCATATTTGATGCATGGCTTTCGGGAAGCGCGCCACAAGTGTGCTAAAAAATTTGTTGCACGGATGCACATCTTAGGTGACGTGGAACAATTGCGCGCGGTCGTTTCCACGTTTGGAGTCGGTGCTAATCCATCGCACGTTCGATGCACGGCTTTCAAGAAGCGCACCACAAGTGTGCAAAAAAATTTTGTTGCACCGGATGCTCATCTTAGATGACGTGGAACAAGTGCACGGTCGTTACCACGTTTGGAGTTAGTGGTAATCTCGTCGCACGCGTCCGATGCACGACTTTCGGGAAGGGCACCACAAGTGTGCAAAAAAATTTTGTTGCCTTTGGATACTCGCCTTAGGTGACGTAGAACGATTAACGGTCGTTACCACGTTTGGAGTCGATGGTAATCTCGTCTCACATTCGATGCCCGGCTTTCGAAGCGCGCTGAAGTGTGCAAAAAATTTTTGTTGCACCGGATGCTCATCTTAAGTGACGTGGAACAAGTGCACGGTCTTTACCACGTTTGATGTCCGTGGTAACCTCATCACACGTTCGATGCATGGCTTTCGGGAAGAGCACCACAGGTGTGCAAAAAAAATTTTGTTGCATCGTATGCTCATCTTGAGTGACGCGAAACAAGTGTACGTTCGTTTCCACGTTTGGAGTCATTGGTAATCTCGTCGTATATTCGATGCACGGCTTTCGGAAGCGCCCCGGATGCTCATCTTAGCTGACGTGGAACAAGTGCACGGCCGTTTCCACGTTTGGAGTCAGTGGTAATCTCGTCACACGTTCGATGCACGGCTTTTGGGAAGCGCACCACAGGTGTGCAAAAAAATTTTGTTGCACCGGATGCTCATCTTTGGTGATGTGGAACAAGTGCACGGTCATTACCAGATTTGGAGTGAGTGGTAATCTCATCGCATATTTGATGCATGGCTTTTCGGGAAGCGCACCACAAGTGTGCTAAAAAATTTGTTGCACCGGATGCACATCTTAGGTGACGGGAACAATTGCGTGGTCGTTTCCACGTTTGGAGTCGGTGCTAATCCATCGCACGTTCGATGCACGGCTTTCGGGGGAAGCGCACCACAAGTGTGCAAAAAAATTTTGTTGCACCGGATGCTCATCTTAGATGACGTGGAACAAGTGCACGGTCGTTACCACGTTTGGAGTCAGTGGTAATCTCGCCGCACATTCGATGCACACGACTTTCGGAAAGCGCACCACAAGTGTGCAAAAAAATTTTATTGTGCCGGATACTCATCTTAAGTGACGCGGAAGAAGTGCATAGTCGTTTCCACATTTGGAGTCGGTGCTAATCTCGTCGTATGTTCGATGCACGGCTTTCCAGGAAGCGCCCTGGAAGTGTGCAAACATTTTTTTTTGTTGCACGGATGCTCATCATAGGTGACGTGGAACAAGTGCACGGTCATTTCCACGTTTGGAGTCGGTGGTAATTTCGTCACACGTTCGATGCACGGCTTTCGAGAAGCGCACCGAAGTGTGCAAAAAATTTTGTTGCACCGGATGCTCATCTTACGTGACGTGAAACAAGTGCACGGTCGTTACCACGTTTGATGTCGGTGGTAAGCTCATCACACGCTCGATGCACGCCTTTTCGGGATGCGCACCACAGGTGTGCAAAAAAAAATTTGTTGCATCGGATGCTCATCTTAAGTGACGCGGAAGAAGTGCACGGTCGTTCTCACGTTTGGAGTCATTGGTAATCTCGTCGCATGTTCGATGCACGGCTTTTCGGAAAGCGCACCTTTAAGTGTGCAAAAAAAATTTTGTTACACCAGGATGCTCATCTTAGGTGACGTGGAACAAGTGCACGGTCGTTTCCACGTTTGGAGTCGATGGTAATCGCGTTGCACATTCGATGCACGGCTTCGAGAAGCGCACCACCGTGTGCAAAAAATTTTGTTGCACCGGATGCTCATCTTTGGTGACGTGGAACAAGTGCACGGTCATTACCAGATTTGGAGTGAGTGGTAATCTCATCGCATATTTGATGCATGGCTTTCGGGAAGCGCACCAGAAGTGTGCTAAAAAATTTTATTGCACCGGATGCACATCTTAGGTGACGTGGAATAAGTGCACGGTCGTTTCCACGTTTGGAGTCAATGCTAATTTCGTCGCACGTTCGATGCACGGCTTTCGGGAAGTGCACCACAAGCGTGCAAAAAAATTTTGTTGCACCGGATGCTCATCTTAGGTGACGTGGAACAAGTGCATGGTCGTTTCCACGTTTGGAGTCAGTGCTAATCCATCGCACGTTCGATGCACGGCTTTCGGGAAGCGCACCACAAGTGTGCAAAAAAAATTTGTTGCACCGGATGCTCATCTTAGATGACGTGGAACAAGTGCACGGTCGTTACCACGTTTGGAGTCGGTGGTAATCTCGCCGCACGTTCGATGCACGGCTTTCGAAGCGCAAGACAAAAAAAAAAAAATTTATTGCACCGGATGCTCATCTTAGGTGACATGGAACGTGTTGACATTTCTAACGTCGCTACTAGAAATAGAGGTAAATCCCTATCCCCAAGAACGGCGCCAAAAAATTTTGTTGGTATTTCTTATGCACAACTAAAATATGAAGGATTCGCAAGCGCCATTTAAAACCATTGTAGCATTTTACCGGGAGTATTCCAGGTATCGTTATTTATATTTTACCACCGGGAAACAATGGAATAAGACATTGATAGTTCACCATCATGTATCTACTAACTTAATACACCAACTAGACTAAAGTAGGGGGTAAATGATAGTTGATAGGAATTATGTATATATGACACAATAAGGTGAGAATTCTATGATAAATAAGTAGATAGCTAAAGTGAGAGGACAACGGAGAGCTCAAGGTTCCTAAATACTTCTCTATTACCAAGGTTCTATAATAACCGATTTATGATAGATAAAGCAAGTCACACAATAAGACGGGAAGAAGGTAGCCGGGTAAGGCTGCCAAAAGCTCTACGAAACACCAACTCCGACGTGGTGGAATACGAAGACCAACAAAGCTGTCCCTCCGATGGCTACCACAACTAACCGTAAGAATCGGGCGCAAACTCGGGTAAACACTAGCCTAGACACCACGCTCACGCTAACGATTACTACTCTAGTCACGTGACGCTAACTAGAGCACCTAATACAGCGGAGATCCCATGCTAAAGTATAACAACTATACTAAACATAATATAAAGGCATAAAGTAAATAGAGAAGATAAATATATTGAAGCATAAGTCTTACAAGAAAAGATACAAAGATATACCGAACTCCGACGACTCTGCGAAGACTCCTCCAGAACCCGGCGTGGCGCCGCTTCTCCCTAACTCTCAACTAGAACTACATTGGAAAGTCTAGCCCTAATTCTCTAGAGGTGAGAGGTCATCCATTCGAGGGACACCTCTACATCTCCATAATGTGGTGCCCCCTGGGGAGGGGGTCCGCCTCTTTATTTATAGCCTAGAAAGCCTCCCACCTCTTCCGAACAGCGATGTGGGACTAATTCTTCCACCGCTTGCTTGTTGGGCCAAACCGACCCGGCAACGGTGCGAGATGGGAACCCTAAGGCGGTAGGAGGCCCCTACGTCGGGCAGGCCCCGAGCGCCTCCCTAGGGCGCCGGGCGGCGCCGGGTGGGGCCGGCCCCACCCAGAACAAGTGGGCCCCACCTTTGGTACGTCGCCTTTTGGTGCCTTCTAGAGTCTTCTAGTGTTGGTTTCGGTGTAGAATTGATATGTTTTGACTCCGGACTCCGAATATAGCAAATGATATGTCCGTTTCGATCATCTCGACGAGCCTGTCACAATGGTGCTCTCCAAATCATCATTTGAGATACTTTTTTATTCTGTGCAAAATTGGATATACCTGCAAAATGATCGAGAACAACACAACTCGTGGAACTTGTTATAATCAAACCCTACAACTATGCTTTATGGTTGATATCATGTTATATTGAGCAATAGTTGATGGTATAAAATAGGCATTAAGGACCGCCAACAGAACGTGTGCGCGGTCGTTTCCACGGTTGGAGTCGGTGGTAATCTCGCCGCACGCCCGATGCACGGCTTTCAGGAAGTGCACCACAAGCGTGCAAAAAAATTTTGTTGCACCAGATGCTCATCTTAGGTGACGTGGAACAAGTGCACGGTCGTTTCCACGTTTGGAGTCAGTGCTAATCCATCGCACGTTCGATGCACGGCTTTCGGAAAGCGCACCACAAGTGTGCAAAAAAATTTTGTTGCACCGGATGCTCATCTTAGATGACGTGGAACAAGTGCACCGGCCGTTACCACGTTTGGAGTCGGTGGTAATCTCGCCGCGACGTTCGATGCACGGCTTTCGGGAAGCGCAAGACAAGTGTGCTAAAAAATTTTATTGCAACCGGATGCTCATCTTAGGTGACATGGAACGTGTGCGCTGGTCGTTTCCACGGTTGGAGTCAGTGGTAATCTCGTCGCATATTTGATGCATGGCTTTCGGGAAGCGCACCGTAAGTGTGCTAAAAAAATTTATTGCACCGGATGCACATCTTAGGTGACGTGGAATAAGTGCACGGTCGTTTCCACGCTTGGAGTCAATGCTAATTTCGTCGCACGCTCGATGCACGGGGGAAGTGCACCACAAGCGTGCAAAAAATTTTGTTGCGCCGGATGCTCATCTTAGGTGACGTGGAACAAATGCACCGGCCGTTACCACGTTTGGAGTCGGTGGTAATCTCATCGCACTTCGATGCACGGCTTTCGGAAAGCGCACCACGTGTGTACAAAAAAACTTTGTTGCACCGGATGCTCATCTTAGGTGACGTGGTACAAGTGCACGGTCATTACCACGCTTGGAGTCAGGGGTAATCTCATCACACGTTTGATGCACGGCTTTCGGGAAGCGCACCACAAGTGTGCGAAAAAATTTTGTTGCACCGGATGTTAATCTTAGGTGACGTGGAACAAGTGTGCACGGCCGTTACCACGCTTGAAGTCAGTGGTAATCTCTTCTCACGCTCGATGCACGGCTTTCGGAAGTGCACTTAAGTGTGCAAAATAATTTTGTTGCAATCGATGCTCATCTTAGGTGACGTGGAACAAGTGTACGGCCGTTACCACGTTTGGAGTCAGCGGTAATCTCGTTGCACGCTCGATGCACGCTTTTTGGGAAGCACACCGTAAGTGTGCAAAAAATTTTGTTGCACCGGATGCTCATCTTTGGTGATGTGGAATAAGTGCACCGGTCGTTACCACGTTTGGAGTCGGTGGTAATCTCGCCGCACGCTCGATGCATGGCTTTTCGGGAAGCGCACCACAAGTATGCAAAAAAATTTTGTTGCAATCGATGCTCATCTTAGGTGACGTGGAACAAGTGCACGGTTGTTTCCACGTTTGAAGTCCATGGTAATCTCGCCGCACGCTCAATGCATGGCTTTCGTGAAGCACTCCACAGGTGTGCAAAAAAATTTTCTTGCACCGGATGCTCATCTTGGGTGACGTGGAACAAGTGCACGATCGTTACCATATTTGGAGTTAGTGGTAATCTCATCGCACGCTCGATGCACGGCTGAAGCGCACCGTAAGTGTGCAAATAAATTTTATTGCACCGGATGCTCATCTTAGTCACCGCAATCCCACCCGGTGATTCAAGGTCCCTCGGCCCAAGCCTCGTGTCGGTTTTACCGCTCCCAGTCCATTCGGCATGGCACACCTTACTTGACCTTCACCTCACCGCCGACCATCGCCTTTGAGTCGACACCGCACAACACAAGCCCGAGACATGTCGCACAAGTAGCTTGCGCTACCTTCAAGTGAAAACTCATCCGAGATGCTAGCAATTGAATCAATCACTCGTCATCAAACCGAATCACAAGGGTACTTGTCAACCTTGTGTTCGCAGGAGGGAAGGAGAACCCCCACACACACACAACACACACCATACCATTCCACTCTCTATTCCAAGTGTAATCTTCCACTTTTCTTTGTCATTTGTAGTAGAGGAGCAAGGGCTCAGTCTTATAAAAGGAGGACAACATCTTGGTTTGTTCTTGGTATGAATCTAGTTCTTTCCATCATGTTCTTCTTTTTTATCAATATGGTGGTGTTCTAGAATTAGAATCTAGTTCTTATGTTTTGATCTTGTCACATGGATTAGTTCATAGTTTGTGTGGTTTTACCTTAGCATCTAGAGCTACTAGTTCTTATGCAATGTTATTTGTCCATCCAAAGAGTGGGAGACTTGGATAGCTTCTCTATATGCGAGCATGGTGTCTAGGTGCAGTGGAGTCGGTGGATGCATTTCATAGTCCACGATAGCTAGTGGGATAGGTGGCGGGTGGTGACAACTCTATCCGTCCCTTGTACTCCCTACATTTGGCTATGGTGTAGGAGTACATAAATGAGGCTTTTCCCCCGTGTGCCATTATAAAAGTTGAGTGTTTCGCATGTGCCACTAAAAATTCTGAGTTCCCCTCTCCGCCATGTCACTTATTTTTGTTGCCTTGCACGCCATTCCGTCCGTGTTCTATGAGATTTTCACCGTTTGGCAGCTCTGACATGTGGGACCGGGGTAAAGAAATGTCCTTGTTGCCCTTGCATTCACGGGCGGCTGGTTGACAGGTGGGTCTTGCATCTCCAGCCACTTGACTCGGGCCGGTCTCTTCTCGCTCCACTCTCGATCTCCTCCTCTCCCCTCCGTGGTGGCGGCCGGTGGCGGCGGCGGAACCCTAGCCGCGCGGTGTAACTGGGTGGGTGGCGAGGGTGGAGCGGAAGCGACAACTACTCCCCCCCGTGCTTGTGGCTTCGCGGGCGCATGGGGTAGTGGAGCGCCGATTTCGGGCCGTGGATCTAGAGGGAACGCAAAGAATGGCGGGGAACCCTAGCATTGGTGAGCGGCCCGACCGGTTTTCGATGGGTGAGTCCTTCAATCCCCCCTCGATTGCGTGCTTGTAGGTGACGTTGTTGCCTTGCTTGCCCTTGTCTTGGTGTTTGGTGGCCGTAGTGGTAATTGAGTGCTCCTTGTACATCGTAGGATGGACAGAGAGTAGCTTCAATTTAGAAATGCGGATTGTTGCCGCCAACCGTCGTGGCGAGGTGGTTTTCATTGAACAAAGTGGTGGATGCTGACCTAACTAATTTCAGAGGTTTGGTTGATGATGTGGTGGACAAGTATCCTCATGAGTTTAACGCCCGTAGTGAGCTTGTTTTACACCGCATGCATAGTAAGGTTCACATAGCAGTTTGTAGTGACCAAGATTTGATGCAAATGTTTGATAAGCATAGGGACACAAGATGTTGCTTCCTCGACTTTTGCATACCACAACCCTAGTGAACCCCCGCATTCCCCTCGATTGGGATTGTGGTAGCACAGCCCCTTCGTTGATCCCCCATTTACACCTTCACTTGCATCTTCCAAGCTTTGCAAAACCCAGCCATGCCGCAGCTACTCAATCTGGCTGGACCCAAACCATGCCACACACACTCAATCTGCTGGACCCAAGCTATCTGCAGACACTCAATCTGGCTGGACCCAGCCATGCCACACAATCGAGTCTACTGAAATTGAGTACCTTGCTAACCCAACTCCACAAAATGAGCATGTAGGGGTTGATGAGGAAGGGTTGTACATTGACCTTGGTCCCCAATAGCCCCAACCTTTTGTCATTCCTCGATTCATCATCGATTCCTCGATGCAAAGTGGCAAAGAAAGAGAGTGATGATGAGAGTGTTTCTAATGATTCAGAGGAATCTAACGGGGTTACTAATGATGATGGGGTTGCTGATGATGAATCTGATGACGAATCTTCCGATGATGAAGTAGAAGATGTAGATGAAATGGTAGAAGATAGGCAGCTTCCACAAATGCCCGATGCTGATTATGACCCTATGAACCCCCCATGGCAAGTGGGCACATTATATTCTGATATGGATGCATTTAAGATTGCTTTAGCTAGTCATGCTGTGAGACATGAATTCAACTATGACATTGAGAAGTGTGACATGTGGAGGTATAGGGTGCATTGCTCACCGAAGGGTGAAACAGTCGTAAGTGGAGGATTCATGCATCAACTATCGGGATGGGCATACGCTAAGGTAATCTGTCATACCTATATTAGCTTTTGCGTGTACATGTAATTGACTTGTAAGAACTCATGCTATTTTTTAATTGGTTTGCAGGTGAAAAGGAACCCATCCAAGCACAATTGTTACAAAGACAAGGAGGCAGCAGAAAAAAGAAAATATGTGTTGGGGTCACTCGCTTTTTAGGTGTGCAAAGAAGGTAGTTGACTGGCCGAAAAGTGTGATGGAAATGTGAGTGCCAAAGAATTGCCGAGGAGACCGGAAGAGCAAAGTGGAAAATTGAGATTACTTACAAGAGGGTTTACAACGGTAAATATCTTGCCATGGATGAGATTTATGGGCCTTGGAACCTTAGTTTTGATAACCTATTTAGGCTCACGGCCCGCTTAGAGCAATCAAGTCCTGGATCCATTCTTTTCATTGATCATCACACAATCAATAACAAAATCAGGTTCAATAGACTATTCTTTGCATTGAAACCATGTGTAGATGGGTTTCTTAAAG